>QPKB01000002.1:79372353-79416317 GCA_003546025.1 Camphora micrantha | reverse complement strand
CCACGTCTCCTGAGGCAGTCGCAGGGCCCCGCACAAGAGACGAGATTCCATCAGCTATATTGGGAAGAGGGTAGGAGGAGGAGGGAGGCAGTGGAGTTGAGGGGGAGGAGGAGCAGGAGACGTCGACGTGCCCGGTTTGCATGGAGGAGATGGGGAAGGAAGAGAGGGTGGTCGAATGTGGGGTGTGTCGGAATTGCTTGCATGAGGAGTGCTTCCAAAGATGGAAGAGGAGCAGGGGGAGGAGGGTGGCTAACTGTGTGATATGTAGGGCGAGATGGAGAGAGAGGAAGGAGCATGAGAGGAGGTATATGAACCCTTTCTGCCTATGTTGTCGAGGAAGATGGTGGATTGCCTGGTGGGGGTGGTGGAGGAGGAGGTCTGTGTGGAATCTAGTAATAAAGAAGTTCCTGGCTCGCATGTGGGACCCATTTATTTGTGAATATGTTCTACTGTAAATCAATGCAAAAGATTTGTTTCACTTCTCATCGGATCAGACCAATGTGTATGAAAAAGGATTGATCCTTACATGGATTAGGGTTTGGAGAAATCTTTAGTTCAATACACAATTTTAGGGTCTATTTGACAAGTCTCATCAATTGATTCAATTAGACACTCTTCCAAATAAATTGTTTGGGTATGTTTGACTCATAGAGAAAGCAAACTTATTTTATGGTAAAAGTTATACAGTTGTCTTTCAGATTAAAGATTTTTTTTTTTTTAAAGTAAAGATAATATAAATAAGAGGAAACTACGGAAAAAAACCCCATAGGACCCCATACGTCCGATGAGGACCTATAGCAGGACGTTGGACATGGGAAGAGTAATCTTGTAGCTTTTCAGTTGTTTTATATATATATATATATATATATATATCGACCATTCAGTCGTATTCAGTAACTAAGGCAGTTACATGTTGGAGGAAATCTAATTGATAGATTGATCGATATCGACCATTATGACTAAGCTGTAATAGTCAATATTAATCATTCTGTCATGTTCAACAAGTAAGTCAGTTACAGATTGAAGGAAATCTGTCGGACAAATTGGTCGATATCGACCATTATGGCTAAATTGTGATGGTCGATATCGACCATTCTATAATGTTCAGCAACTAAGGCAGTTGCGGGTTGAAGGAAATATGACGGAAAAATTGGTCGTGATAGTCACCATGGAGGAGTCTATATCAAATTCGCCAAATTCCTTATCATCCTTCCTAAATGTTTGGGTAAAAGTTTCACCTTCAACTTTGTTAAATGATGAAGGTCTGTTCAGATTAATTTCCTTCCTCCGAAAGCATCAACAAAACAAGTTGGAAAAAAAAACTCAAATCTCAAATCAACCACTGATCAGCTTGTCCTATTCGTTTGTCTTAGAAAGTGGGTTTTGGCTTGGTGGGGTGGTCAACCAAAATCTTTTGTTTTTTTCCAAAAATCAATCTAAGATTCACTCCATCTCCTCCACCGTCCAAATGCCCATCTCCTGACCACCCCACCACAATCATCAACACGTGGGAGCTAATGGATGGCCTAAATGATCCCTTCTCCCAATCCAAAACCCCCCAAAAACCCAATGATTTGATTATCACAATGACAATGATGAAGATGACGAAGAAATCCCTTTGGAAACACCTCTCGAAGGAGATAACTCTTGCATAAATGGATCCAATCGTCATTTTAGTCCTCCAATCTCCATCCAAAGATCCTCTATCGTTGATCAAAGAACCCCACCACCCCAGTTCAAAAAATAGAGTCGTCATCTACTTCATGTCATTGTATGGGATCCAGCGGACGTACAAGGACGCTGCGCGTGTAGGCATTTTTCCGGTCGATGCTCGTGGCCGTGGATGAGAGAGACATGTCAATGAAGTTGGCGTGTAAGAAAGAGGTGGAGAGATTGATAGCCTGGAACAGAGGACGATGAAGCTATTATTAGGGTCTTTGAGCGAATTTTCTTCGATTTCCCTTTATGTGGATTCAGCAAAGACAGGGGGATGAAGAAAGAGGAAAGAAACGAAGGGAAAAGGCCGGAAGAAGAAAAAGACGGGTTTCAGAATTTATGGAAAAAAAAAGGTTTAAAAACCGAGGAGACATTCGTGAATCAAATTGGATTTTGTCAAAATATCAACCTTATGCTAGATTCATCCATGCCTTTTAATTGATAGACAAACCATCTTTGATCTACCATTTAGCGCACATCTACATGGTTAGCCATGATGGTTGAAATCGGCCAAAGGATCTCTCCCCGTGTCTAACGTCTTACAAAGTTCTTATAAGATGTATGGCGTCCTATGGGGTTTTTTCCTGTAGTTTCCTCTATAAACAAACTTATCTCATTATAAAAGGTGCATGCATAATGTTTTTTATATATATAAAAAAAAGCAAATGATCCTAAAGTTGATTAAATCAGTCTAGAGTACTTAAAATATCTATTTGAATTTATTTTAATTAAAAAAAATAGACTTGTCAATGGATACCATAGCCTCTTTTTATCATTAGAATACCAGTAAAATTTAAGATGCCATGGAACATTACAGATTTCATAAAAAGATTGCCAAAAGTCAGCCAAAAAATGACCTTCCGCTGCATTCCTATATAAGATTTTTTTTTTTTCAAACTTCAGGTTGACTCTTTGGGGTTATTATGTGACAGGGTGAGGATGATGTATGATCAGTGTGTAAGACTAAATCTCAACCTTTTTCTTCTTGCTTAAAAGGCCAACTCAACTTAATATTTTATTTTGCTTTATCATTGATAATTCAATAATATATGTTACTTTAATTGAGGAGAAATTTAGTTCTTCTCTCCATTCATTTGAAGCAGTAAGGTAATCAATCAAAATTAGCAGAGAGTAAGAATCTCATCAATTCTCTATCTTACCATAAACTAAAATGATACCAAAGTTATGAGAGAGCATAACAAAGCAATACTGACCCATATTAGCCCTCTTATGAATCGGGATCCCTGAGTGGATATATGCACAGTGACCATCATTGGTCCACTCACGGTCACTTTAGAATTTTACCTCACCAAATCCTAACTCGCCCGCTTATATGAGTACGATTGGTAGCAGACAAGAATTCTGGGTTTTCTTAACCCGAGGGCTCTCCCACCTGCATGGGTTCATTGGGTCCCCAGCCCCTTTTCATGGGTCGGTTTCTCATGACTTTCCTAAGGATTCATCCGGTCAGTTTTAATAAGAACAAAATGTCCTCTTCGGAAAATGGCAAGAATGACCCAAATCCCTTTTTTAATCACTTGAGAAAACGTTTTTCATCTTTCATTGTGTGACCCAATTTAAATGTCAATAATAAATGATGTTATTTTCTCCCATAATATGCTGAGAAAGCCGCAAGATTTAAAATTTAATGCATCCTTATATTTTCCAAAACAATATAATCTCAATAACAATATTCTTGACAAGGTGTGTAAATATTTTCTATCATTTCAATATTTCAATCCAACACCATATAACGTTCAAGTCAGTGTGAAATTCAAAATTGGGATGAATCAGAGTTACTAGGCTCACTAGTCACTATCCAAAAATAAGGGGTTCATGAGATTTATGGGTTATACAAGAACATGCACGATACTCATCCATGCCCCAGAAAATACACAAGAAGAAAGAGCAGAAGAAACCAAAGGTCAAAGGATCAGAAAATGAACTAGTCAAGGCAATCCATTCCACCTAGAGGAAACCCATGGAAATAATTCCTGCAGGATCAACTAACTAATTATTACGGACAGTAAGGCCTCTAGCCTTGAAAAATACCCATGTGGACAATGGGATGATGCAATCCTGAAAAAATAGGAACAAACCATGAAAAGAGTCATCTGGAAGTTAAGAGAGATGAACTTCACCAGCACCCAGATGCAAAATTTCTGAGAAATTGTTATCGTGGTAATCGATTTATTCTAGAACAGTGGTTTCCAAACTAAAAATTTTCATCATACGCCTGTTAGGTAACACCAAAAATAGTCTTCAAAATAAATATCATCTTCAATATGTTATTTGGCTGTAATTTCTGGTGCGTGCGTACATATGTCTCAAATAACTGCACGTGGAAATGACTCGAAAAAATGGGCCCAAATCCCATGGCTGAAAAAGCTAATTTTACCTAATCAATACATCCCAAACATGAATTCATTGTCGAGAAAAATAAAAGCCAATCTCCAGCCAGAGAATTGTACATATAGTTTAGCCATCTCCTACCGCCCCTCTTACCGTGAAGCACTTGGATTTCCACCCTGGCACCTGTTCATACAGAAGTTGCCATAATTTGTTTTACATGTTCTACTGGGTAGAAAAGATGACAAAAAACAATGCTGCTAACCACAGTGATTTGCCAACAGAACAGGGGATCTACTCTAGGATGATTCCTAATGAAGAATCTGCAATGTGATATAACAGAGGAATAACCTCCAAGAATAAGCAATATTATTAAACTTGTGAACCTGAAATCTAAGGACAAACAAAGCTTTCCATTTTCAATGGCCCCACCTGATTTAGCTTGAGAGCCTGGCAGACTGACATACCTCTTATGAGTCCCCTCTCACGTGTTTGTTGATTTCTGATCAATACAGCACAAAATTCCTGAAAAAGTGGGGGAAAAGAAAGAAAGGACTAGAAAGGCCGCTGCATTTACATAAAAATCTTAGTTGATGGACAAGAAACTAGAGAATTTTACCTAACCAAGTTAAGAAATGGAAATAGCCAACAGTGCCTATGTCATACTATACACTTCATAGGAGTGTCAGGGTTTGAGTCCAATCTGCTCCCCTGATAACCTGAAGACTCCCCAGCTAGCCAGTGTGGTGGCTAACACACCAAACACACACCCCCACTACCCATTAAATACTAATAATAATTATTCTTATTATTATTACAATAATAATAAAGGATAACCAACAGAACCCAAAATCTAGGGTCCACGACATCAATTTTCTACCAGTCAACTTTGTGCCAACTTGTCCATTTTGAAAAGGAATATATGCACATCTATCTAGACTTTTTAAGAACATGGAGCCAAAAACTGCCCAAAAATAGGCTAATTGGAATACATCATCAACCATCTGATTTCGCCCATCTAATTTCTAGGCTCGCCATTTTGATTTCTCATTCCATTGGATGGCCTGGACAGGGCAGTTAGCAGCATCAAATCAGTGTCATTTTCATGTTGTGCTCCACTCATTATTGGAAACCAACAACCATCAGTCTCTAGAGTGACGTGTATATGTGTGCAGGGGGTGAGCTGTAACAAAATCCTGAGTTGATGAAGATAACAACCATAATCCTGCACATAGTTAAATCATAAATCTTCTGCAGATAAGCAACTTCCCAATACAAAGAGCATCATCCATTGTCTTACCACACTTCCTTACCCCCACAAGAGAGCATTAGTTGAATCTCCCTCCAAAACTGAGTTGCCTCACAAGAATCTTTAAATTAAACTGTTAAAAATATTGGGTTAGTGTCGCCCAATGACCACACACCCATGTGGGTCCCTCGATTGGACAACCCAATCACTTAGGACTCCATTGCTACGAAAACCATTTATTATAGTGTCTTGGTGTTTAAGAAGAGTTGCTAACCTAATAGAGTTTCCCGTGCTAAGAGGAATCTAAATCCTAATTGAATTAGGACACTCCATGATGGGAGAGTTGTCTAGGAAAACCTATAAAGGGTTTAGGGGGTTACAACTCCTCTCTACACTAACACACGATTGCCCCATCGAGATCACGTAGAAAGGCGGTAGTAGAGGAGTGTAGTAAATCCCCAATTAAAGGTAGACGTTCAGATCATGCGTACGCGATGGAGTCAGGTATGCATTTAGATTTCAAATTTATATTATACTATAATTACTGCATTTACTAACAATGTGAAAATCACTGGCTTACCTATAATAACACATCCATACACAGACCTGAAGACCTTTCTAGAGTTTTTCTTCTTTTTATTTTTTTCCTTTTTTTTTTTTTTTTGTGTGTGCCTTTTCTAGAGGTTTAGTGACACTCTCAGACCAGCTATCCATTGGGTTTTTATCCAATACTCTCAGTCCATTATCAATTTCCTTTCTTGCAGGTATAGACTTCAAAGCAAAATTGTTCCAAAACTTTTCAAGAGCAGGACGACTTAGCCCTCAATTTTTTGGTATTTGTACTGGACCTCTGCTATTTCTTCTCTTTAACTGTTTATTTGAAAGATTTTTGGGACATTACCCACACAAACTGGGGCATCAGAGAACAGAGATAACTACACTAGACCAGCATAGCAACAAGATGCAAATTTATGCAGTAAAAGACCCATATAACTCCTTGATGCATAAGGCAGACCACAGGGCCCCTAGAATGAAGCAAAACTTACAAATTGTAAAAAATAATAATGATAAAATCTTTTGGCTGACAGATACTGAAGTTCAGACCAGTTCTGTCATAAAATGAAAGCTGCCACTATGCAGAAAATGTAATGCAAAACATGAAATAAGTGAAAGTAGAAAAGAATGTAAAACTCTAAGATTGTAACGCAAAAAATGTAAATTATGTAATGGATTAAATCTATGCAGACTCAACATTATATATATATATATATATATATATATATGACACTAAATGAAATAAGTGAAAGTAGATATATGGAATGATAGAATAATGGGTCTCTCCTGAACTTCATACTGTGATGTTTTGTCACTACTCACTACTCTTTTGCCGAGTATCAACTATTAACCAAGAAGAAGAATCTTCAAGTAGCAAAAGCACCAAGTAACTAGGAGCAGCTCGTATGATGATTATAATATTATACAAAAAGAAGCAATATGCAAAAGTTACCTAATAGATGCTAACACTAGGAAGCCAGACTTGATAACCTAATTGCAAAAATCAATAAGAGGGAAAAAAGAGTACTCCATCTGCCCTACTTATTTCTGCCATGAACAAGAACAGTTGCCACGTGAAGCTATACCTATCACTGTCCGGTTGGTAATTGGTCTTGAACTGCCAGGAACTCCTGCTAACAGAATTGAATGCAAATGCATAAAAATCAGAAGCATCAGAGAGAAACAGCAACAACCACCAAGTAGTAGTGTAGTACTAAATTACAATGCATGAATATCTTATAACCGAGAAGAAGAAATTACCCTTTGACCTTCAAGGTGAGGGCATTTGCGCTTGTTGTGATCATGCCCCTTACAAACACTACAAGTCTTGGCACCCTTCCGCTTCTCCAAGCTCCCATCAAATGTCTGATCAGACGGTCCTCCTTTTGTGATTAAACCTTGAGGATCCTCCAAATTTATTTGGATACTGGAATGGTCCACTTGACTTCCTTCCTCGATATTGTCCTCTTGAATACTTCCAGTCAATAGAGCGCTAAGCTGTGCATTTCTTGCTTCAATTTTTTTGGCTTCAACGATTTCTTTCCAACATCTTTCTATAGCAGACACAGCCATATCATAAACTTCAACTGATGTCGCCCCATCCTCTGCACATTTGATGGCTCGTCGACACAGATCATTATACCGCATGGTTGCAGATTTTTTCCAATCCACTTGCATAACAACTCCTTGTTGATCATATACATCCCTACTCTTGGCATTTCGTGTCCACCGTTCCAGCAAATAATAAGATGGTAGCTCCAAAACACCACACATCAAGAAGATTTTTAATGCATGCCGACAAAGTATTCCTTCGGACTCAAACATAAGGCACGTGCAAGTCGCTCTTGTCTCAGATACATTGAATGTAACAGTGTGCTGTTGTGTATCTTGCCAATATTCTCTCACCCTGTATGTTTTAAGCTCCCAGCCACCCTCAACTTCTTCTGCTGCATAACACAGACTTCTCACTAACTCCTCTTGGAAGTCCTTGAATACTACTTTTGTGTATGATTCTGCAGCTTGTATTTCCATTGGCAATTGCATCTTCAAAACCGAATTTCCAACACTTGTGAATGTTTCTGGAGCTTGTGCTTCCATAGGTAAATATATCTTCAAAACTGGGTTGCTATAAAGTGTTTGGAAATCTGCTTCACATTCTTCCTTGTACCGGTGATCAGTTGCTTTGTCAAATGATTTGATGAATTCTTGCAATGTGGTCTCTTTATTTACAAAACCATCAAAAAATGAATAGGGATTTTCAGTCTGCTGGGATGTCAACATCCCTGCAGAGAATGTGTTCCTTGTGTATGCTGGAATCCACCTCTCACGAATGTCATATAATGAACGAAGCCATATATTCTCCCCAAGACCATAATCATCGAGCAGCTGCCTCCACCTTTCTTCAAACTGAGCAATTGTATCTGACAACTTGCAACATGCAAGAAAGTCATCTCCAAAAGTTCTGTGCTCACTGTAAACTTGTTGCAATATATCTGGTACTTTTTTTATAATAAGTGACATGCATAGGCGGTGATTTGTCCTTGGAAATACTCGTGCAATTGCTCTAGCCATCCCTGCATCTTGTTCTGTAATAATTGTAGTTGGATGCCGTCCAAACATTGCCTCAAGCCATACGTTAAACAACCAAACAAATGAAGCTTCACTGTCATCACATAACAGGGCACAACCAAACAACACAGGCTGCCTGTGATGGTTCACTCCATTGAACGCGACCAATGGAACTTTATAGTGGTCTGTTCTGTATGTTGTATCGAAAAATACCACATCGCCAAAGTACCTGTAAGACATCCTTGACCTAGAGTCAGCCCAGAAAAAATTGCGTACTCGGTTGTCCTCGTCAACTTGTAGTGCATAAAAGAAACTAGGATTGTTCTTTTGCATTTCTTTGCAATAGTCAAGCATAGCTCTAGCGTCGCCTTTTCCAAGGGGTACTCGCCTTTTAGTACTCAGATTATTGTATGAATCTCGCTGAGAAAAGACAGAATTACTTAACCCACTGCCCCCCACAAGCAAAGAAGCTGTATTATCACCAGAAACAAATGGGATTTTGAAAATCTTCAACACTGCTTTGCATAGAGCGTCTTATCCGCCTATGTGATCGAAGCAGAATCGCTTTATTTGGACACATTAAATCATGATTGTGAGGCTTATGAAATTTTGTGACCACCCAAAAGTCCTCTGTAGGACTTCTCCTTCTTTTCACTTTAAGATACGCTTGGCACCCTATCCTTGTAGGCTCCACTTTTCTTCTTTTCTCTCTATTTAGCTTCTCCCGGCGTTGACCTTCTCTGGAACATACAAATGATCGAGAAATAACTTCGCCATCACGCCTAGATTTTTCTTGATGGTTGATGCGAACACTAAAACCGACTCGCCGGGCAAAATCATTATACCATGTGTACGCATCGTCGGCGGTATTAAACCGCATACCCAAACGAGGGCTTGAATCACCTCCCAAAGTGGGACAAGGGTCCACTTCCAATGGCGGCTCACTTTCAGCACTATTGGGTTTTTGTCCCATGTATTCCACAAGTGTATCAGCCTCATCTGTGGAAGGCTCAGCATTTGGTACTGGGTCTGCCACCCCAGATCCCGTGGCAGTTTCTTCCAAAGCCACACAATTCCCTGATGAGGTAGCTCCTTCTGCAGGTGAAGACGAGTTGTTATCTTCATGAATGCGTGAATTTGGGATATTTTCAATATAATTTTCTGTAGTAGGAGGTCTCCTCTTATGTGATCGAAGAAAAGGCACTTTAGTTGGAGGTACCAAATCATGATTATGAAGCTCGTGAAATCTTGTAACCTCCCAACAGTCCTCCACAGGACCTCTTCTTCTCTTTACCATGAGATATGCCTGACACCCTACCCTTGCATTCACTTGCTCAGTGTTAGTTTTTTTCTCTTTATTTGCATCTTTCACTCGCCGTTTTCCTTCTCTTGAACAGACAAATACTCTAGAAATAACTTCACCATCACGTCTCGACCTCTCTTGACGGTCGATGCGCACACTGAAACCTACCCGCCGAGCATAATCATTATACCATCTGTATGCATCATCGGCAGTTTTAAACTGCATGCCCAGACACAGGCCACTTGAGTTCTCCTCCACATTACCATCTTTGCTTTCCATGGCAGTTCACAATCTTGTTCAGGAAAATATCATCCTACAATTGCCTGAAGAAAGGACACTCGAGTTTAGTTTAGACAAAAGCCATGCAACATTTGTACATGACATAACAACCATGAAAACAATGAGAAAGACCAAACTGATAATAAATACATGAATGATAAATGATAAATCACAGAACCCAAATAAATTATCAGAATACTGATGTTGGAAGATGGAAAGAAATGGATTAAATACCGTTTCAATCTCCTCCAAATTGGTTTTCACTCCGATACTGCACCGAATCAGATAGTTGTATATTCTGCGTCATGTTTCTGGCGGCACCCATTTTCCAGATGATAGCATTGGGATACTCTACAGAAATTTTGATGGGGTCTTAGTTTTAAACCTCATATAACAAAACCAAACTTAAAAAAAAATTTCAAAACCCAAAAACGATTGCAACTTCTTCCTTCTTTATGAAAGTTAAAATGTTGAATTTCTTCTGTTCCTCACTAGAAACTGAATTTCCATGGCAAGTTTATGTACAGAGCTTGAAAACGGCAGCTTTTATCAGTTTCTTCCAGGTTTACCTAGATAGAGAAAAACCCAACTCAACAAAACCTAATTTCCACCTGACAAAGCTCAAATTTCACCCAAAAGCTGCAAAATTTCCCCTTTCTACGAGGTGGGTTCCTCTCGTTCCTCCACAAAATAAAAAACCCAGTTCAAATTACAGCTCTTTTTACCATCAAGAAACACAAAATTGGGAAATGGAGAGAAGAAGAGATGAATTGTCATTATACTGACCTTGTTTCTCTTAAAGCTACAATCTTCATCGAGTCGCCCGATTGACGTCTCTCTTTTCTGAATTTCTTGAATGATTTCGTAAAATGTTCAATCTTTCTCTCCTTTTTTCTGGATTTCTTAAAGAATCTCCGTGGAATTTGTGGGTGGATTTGATTTGAGACCGAGAGAGAGAGAGAGTCACAGAGGACGAAACCTAGCGTCGTTTCATTTTTCTTCTCCTTCTAGTCTCCCTGTTGAGGAGTCGGAACATAAGAACGATTACGGAGGGTTAATCCTAGCCGTCCACTAGGTGGGTCTCTGATGGATGATCTTAATACATGCTGATCGAATAAAAACACTTATCTTATGGTTGAACATTTCTTTGTGAATGTGGACCATTGATTTAATCATTGTCACCAGCCATCTGATTGATGGACATCAAACTGCTTGCTGGGCCCCGCGAGTGTAGAGCGGGTTAGATTCGGCTAGATTCACGGTGTCCCCAATCAGATACTTTTTTGAAGGGAGGATTGTGTCCGGATCCATATCATACAGATCCAAACATCAAGAGGAAAACTCAGGAAAAAAAAATAAAAATTCATCATCATCTTTGGAGCCTTTGCCTCATCCTAATTCTATTATGAATTTTATTTCTTTCATTTCGAATTACCCTAAGCCAAAATTTTTAGAAAGTTATATGAGATGGTCTAAATACCGGCTATTATTAACTTGAGCTGGCAAGGATCATAATAGAGGAACTGCCGCGGAAGAAGAACTCATGCGTTTCCTCTTTTATGCCACCGGCTTTCCTACTACTTCAGTGATGATGTTTTTTTAGTAAAAATTATCCAAAAAAATTTAGGGGCGTAAATGATTATCTAATTCTCATTGTTCAAAGCTTCAACCAATAAAAAATCAGATTTGAAATATGTTTTAGGTTCTAATTTATAAATGGTCCGGATGCACACTCGATTTAGATTTCGTTTCATAAACGAGTCTGATTTTGGATTCATACATTTTCCGAGTTGTGGAGCCGAGGACTCAGCAAATGAGTCTTTAATGGTTCAAGTGGGTCCACGGGCATCTCTACCATACTTACGATCCCCTCCTTTTGCACCTGAATTGAAAGCTGGATTACTGTGATGGATTATACTTAATAACTTTGAATCAGACGACCTTGAGTTGGAACATTCTTTGGCTGTGCTGCATTCAGATAACATTCACAATCTGCTCTAATGACCCCCTCCGTTTTGCGTCCTGTTGTCTCCTCAATTTCTCTCTTTAACTCTTCCTTTTTATTCTCTTCTTCAGTCTGGAATTAACATGAAATACTAGGCCACACACAAAGACCCATTTGTGCTGAGTGAGGCCTCTACCTAATCAAGAAGATGAAAAAAGACAAATGCAAGGCTAGTCCAGGCTAATTTTATAATTGGGCTAGAAGATTAGGCCATATGTAGGGCCTAAAAATAGAGCTCAAATCTACTAATCTGGCCCAATCATAGTGGCCTTTCTGAACACTCTGGCCCAGCCCATGACCACCCCTGGATCATAAGATCATTTTCTAAATTGGCCAATTATTTGGGGGCTATTTGAAATTTCCCTTACAAAACCTGACCAAAAGCCCTTCAAAAGCTGCATCTTCTTCCTTCACTTGCATTCTCTCCAGCTCTCTAATGGCGTCTCGATTTCAATCGATCTCAAAACCTGCTTTCACCCTTCTCAAATACGCCATGAAAAAACCCAACAAACCCATCTCTCCAACGCCCCTTCGACCCCCATCTCACCCCTTTTCAAGGTATCTCTTGATTCTCCTCTCCTTTTCCTTTTTCATTCGCATTCACTTGTTCTTTCTTTTCTTAGCTTTTCTTGAATGGATTGAGAATTACAGGGTGCCATCTGAAATGGGTTGTGTCCAAAGCCTCCTCCCCTTTCACAGTGCCGTCTCATCGGCGCGGCTGACGTCGTGTCTCGGCGTGGATTCGAGGAACTCCAGATCACTGTATCAGGGTACGCTCTGCCGTTCGAACCCAGGAGTCTGATTTTTGTTTATCCATGAGTAAGCTACTTTTTCCTTTGTTTTATAATTTGTTTAGTTTAGTTTAGTTGCTTATGATGTTTATTGTGTTGGATTTCTTCTTGTTTTTTTTTTCTTTCTTTTTTTTTTTTTTTTTTAATTTCACTTGGATGTATTTTTGAATTGATTTGCAGTAACCTGTCTAGTAAAATTGAGCAAATTGTAATGAGAAAATGACCAAATTGTAGCTTAGTGTTTTTTGTATTCATAGTGAGTAGCAACTGTCATATTTGAGGATTTGACTCAAGATAGATCGGAATGGAGATACATAGTTGGAACAAGGCTTTGATGATTATAGTGAGTAGCAATTGTCCCTCAAATACACTTTTTAAGTTGGTGTATTAATTAATTTCAGTACTGCATCCGAGGGGACAACCTTTTGAGAGGATATTTTTTTGCCTTAACGCTGTCCATTAGTTTTGGGTTGGGTTTGATTGGATAAAGGTTCGAGTGGGATTAGTAAGATTGTAATGTAGTTGTATCACGACATCTATGGGTCTAATTTTCTTGGTAATTAACATGACATTGATGGGCCTATTTGATCCATCCGAGTGGACCATAAAATAGGGACCCCTTGTGATAGTCACCGATGTTGGTCATTAATCAAGTAGTGGGGATGAAGATTCGAGCCTCCATTGCCATATATAGCTTGTTGTGGGTGGGTGGGCTGTCCCCAAGTTGTGGGCCCCACAAGAAATGGTGCTCGCCTTATCATGAGTGCAGAGGGTGTGTGTGTGTATAGTTTTTTTGGTTGGAGCAATATCGATGATATTTTAGTCTTTTTTTTTTAAATGTTTAATGGTATATTTTACTCATTTTGTTGTTACCATCGTGTGTCATGGTCAAGTTTATTCTTTTCTTGTTCATAGAGATTAATCTTAAACTGATGAAAAATATGCTAGTTCTGTATAGAAGTGTTATTTTATTTGTTGTCACAGGTCGAATTAATGTTTAATTTGAAAAATATATTTTTCTGGATACATGGTTGACGGCACTAAAATCAATGTTTTTATTGAATCAAAGGGAGTGGGCTAGACTTTTAATGAAAGGGAGTAATGAAGGTGTTTAAATCATGGGAGTACTATAGATATTTGAATCGATGATTTTTAAGGTTATCATGGGAGTTCGCCTGTCTTTGAATCAAAGGAAGTAATAAAGGTGGCTTTGTATAGGCTGCTTTTTGGTGTATTTCGTTGATGGGGAGCATAATTTGATTTCCTGTATGGAACAGGCCAGAGGTTCGCATTGATTTTTAGTGCATTTCTCTCCTTTCCTGCATGGGCTGCTTTTTAGTGCATTGATTGGGAATATAATTTCTCTCCTTCACTGAACATGCTTGAGGTTCTTATTCTGTTGATGCTGGCATTTTTAGATGACATGAACGTGCTCTAAGTAGTTTTCTGCGGCACTGTGAGTAGAAGGTAATTCACTCATCCTAGTACTGACTGGGAGCAGATCATCTCAGCAGATCTAGGAGACAGAGTTCATCACATCTTTTGGTTTTTGTGGAAGAATCTCTATTATATTTTGAGAGCCTGACTCAATTAGAATAACTTCCATCTTATAGCATTGATTTTACTCTGGAATTATTAGTCGTATCATGTGTGGAATAATACTAGGGTCTTGCATATTGACTCTTTCGCTTTTGTTTTAGAATTTTTAGTTTTTACTTGGTAAGAAGATAATAGGAGATTTGAATCAGGAAACATGCTTTTATGTACTAAAAATATGAGTTTGTATGTGACCTTTGTGTCGGATGGTGGACCTTAAAGAAAGGCTGTTAGAATAATTCTTTGGTCACTTTACCATTCAAAAAAGGAAAAAGGAAATAAATAAATAATTCTTTGATCACAATGAAAAAGGGACTTTTACTCTGTTCAAGATTGTTAAGGATGATGGAATCTAGTAGAGTGTAGGTTCAAGCCCTTAGGTTTCTGCACTTTTTGTCTTAGGTTTTCTTGCCTTTAGTACCTTTATGTGATTACAGGTTCATGATAAACAACAAATCCTTAGTTGGGTATTTGATATCTGTGAGAAAATGTGGTTGTCACTCAACCTACACAAATATTCTAGAAGATATATTCAGCTTGCGACTGTTATTGTCACCTTGCTGATTAAAGTTGGAGACCTATTTGGAGCTTTATACAGTTATCTTTATGAAGAATATTCATTAAGGCAACTGCCCTTTCTTAATTTATACTTTTTTTTTTCTCAACACACCCTGTAGCTTATGATACTTGTCTATTGTGAACATTGCATAATGAGGCTATCTGAATTTCTCTCCAGTCAGAACTTTGGTTTCCCATATGACACTTCAATATCTAGAATTGGGACCTGAGTTATTTGTTCATGGAGGGTTGTGTCCATGGTTTCATGTTTTCCATCCTAAGGGCTGTGTTCACAAGCTTGTAATTTCTGAAAAACCTCATGAAAACTCATTTGAATTTCAATGAGTGCTAATGCATAGATGAAGAGGTACTTGGTCTTTGTTACATTCTTTCTTTGGATTAATATGCATTGACATGGGTTAAGTTAGAGCCTTCACAATATAACTTGATTCTCATACTAGTTTAAGCTTTGTTTCTTTTTTATTTATTTATTTATTTATTCTCGTACTGGTTTAAGCTTTGTTTTATAGTTGGCAAAATATTATTTTGCATCTCTTCAACTTAATTCTAAATAAAATGATGAAATGCTTATTGTTTGATTGTTTTGAGCAAGACATGTACATTTTTTTTTTTTTAATGTTATTTTTGGCGCTGAGGGAAATCCTATATTTAAAGATGTGACAATGTATACATGTTCAAGCAGTGTTGGATTCTGGTATGCATGCCCATACTCATGCAACTTGGCTCATTGGATGTCTGTTGATGTCTTCTTGGGTCCTACTGATCCAATTTTAAGGAACAAATTGGTCCCTTAGCAATGGGCTATGAGTGACCGGGATACAGCCATACAGGCCGACTTCTCTAACAATAGCTGAACCTAATACTTCGCTAACATGTGGGTGTTAACCTGGCTTTCAGCTATATGACTGGATTCACCATGAATATCTGTCTTGATGATTTAGGTTCCTGCTCGGTCTTGCCCAGTGACTACCCTAGCTATCTAGTTGGACGCAATCCTTTGACTGCATGGTGAATTTCCTAAAAAAAAAAAAAAAAAAAAAACCTATGTTGCATATTGGGTTTCTTGATGCAAATCTAGGTTGAAGATTTACCAACAGAATGAGTCCTTTTTTTTTAATGACTTGGGTATCCCTGAGGTCTTTGACCCAACAGGATTAATTCCCCCGTTGCGCTAGCTAAACCCACACAAATGCACATCGGGTGAATTTGGGCCGGGTTACATGGGGAGTGTGGGATTTGGTGATGCAGTGTTGTATTGGCATTTACGGTTGAATTGATGTGTTTAGCTGGCTACAACTGTTTGGACTTTGGAGCGTTCTTTCATTTTCCTTGATCATGTGTGGGAGCAAATACCAGTAAAGCATTAAGCCTACTGTAGTACCCTGTAGTGCTGCCTGGCACTGGAAAAGGAGCACCATCAACAACGTAGGAGCTAAGATATTATGGTTTAGAGTTTCTAGCAATTACAATATTTAACGCAGGGCTTGGACTCCTAGTGAATGCAACCATAACTGATACAACATAGCTGCTGCCCCAGTTCATCCACCTGTCTTAGCTTGGAGATAGACTTTGCCCATAATTATCTATGGTGCTTAGTGGATTATCCAGTGTACACTAATCTGTTTTTGAGTGCCAATATTGAAGATATTGAAATATGATGTAAACTATAAAATGATCACCAAGGCATAGACAGATATATTTATTTATTTATTGCCTATGATACAATGGAATTGAGAAATAGAATTCATATAGGATGTAGCCGACCCCATCGTAGTTGTGACCGGGAGTTGGGACATTTATTCATGGTGATGCTATATTATTTTCACCTATGTCTCCATTTGTATTTCATATGGATGATTGATGAGAGGTTATTAGGAATAATGTTTTATTTTCTCTGAAATTGAATGCTGATATTTATTCTTGTCTGCTAGAGTTGGGCCTTTGCGTGCCGCGATGAAACCTCAAGGCTATTAATGAACTGGACAGAAATCGAAGTTCTACTGGGGCTACATTTCGTATGATTCTGTATGATAATGTATCATCCGAGATTGATTTTGGATTTTCATAATCTCCCAATGACTGTTTCCCCATCAGAGGGCAATTCTGATGCATTTCAGTAGCCATAGACTGTGGAAGGTGAGATTTCTGGAATTTGGTGCCTTCGGAACTGATTCTGTTTGATTTTAGCACCTTTGCTATACATTCTTTGTTAATGTGAATTGCATGCAATGAACTTTTTCTGTAACTTACTTCCCCCTTAAACAACCATGGATCACTTCCTAAGGAGCTCAATTTCAACAATTAAGAATTTCTTTCTTACATTAATTGATTACTTCGTAAGTGTAGTAATAAGAATTATCTCTATTTGCATGGATTTACGGTTACTCTTTTTACTTTTTTTCACTTAGAGTCTTACCCAGAGTGATTATTTACGGTCTATGCCCTCCAGATGACAACTAGGTCATTTCAATGCTACCACCGTTTTGACCTGTGACAGAGAGCTTCTAATTGCACACCTTTTTTTTTTTTTTTTCTTTGAATTCTCTCTTTCTCTCTACACCAACCATTGAAGTGGAGATTTCAAAATTTTCTTTACACAACCCCCATAATACCTAAAGCCAGCGCGGCGAGAGACAGAGAGCTCTCCCTGTGAAATTCATTTCTGCCTGCACTGCATGCAAATTCTCTAGAGTGCCCTTGTTTCTTATAGATCCTTTCAAATTTTTTTCTACCTACAATCTTATCTATCCTTTAAAATAATATTTATCCTTTTTATTTGGCAGTTCTCATGTTTTTGACATTGCTCTAAAACATTGTTCATCACCAGAACTTTTTTGTAATAAATTAAGACTACTAACATATCTAGTAATAATATTTATCCTCTCTTGTAATGAACCTTTTGAATTAGGAGTTTTTGGTTGGTAATTCAACTTTTCTGAATTCTTTTTCTTCTTCTGTATAAGCTTCTTTTTTTTTTTCTTAGAAGTTGCATATATAAAAAGTTGGGAAGGTTTGTGGTATCATGGTAAATTAATTGGTTTCTAGACTTTGAGCATTAAGCCAGGGAGGACTTTCACCTACGAGCAAATTGCATCTACGGTACAGCTATATGGGGCCCACTCGGGCCTACTTTAGATTAGCACATCTCTTTTCAGATGCGTATCCCTCCATGATGTGGTGTCAATCATGCACTCATGTCCAATTTTATGGTCATCCAACATTTACTCATCACTATTTTGAATTTCAAAAAAATAAAAATCTATGATTAAAATTTAAGGCCCTTATGTTAAGAGCTGGCTGATTTTTTGCATGACCCCTTATTTGTAAAAAGTCGTTTCCATATGTACTTCCCCCAATATTAGGAATGCATTTAAGTGGGCTCCTTGAGATTGACTGTATAAATATAATTTACGGTCTGTTCGTGGGTGAAGAATTTTGATAAATAAGATAGGGGATGCTCGAGTCAAATTCAGGTCCCCGCCCAGACTCAACCTTACCTGAATTGGATGCAGGATTCGAAATTAAGGACAAACACACAGCTCAAATTGAACAAGCCTAAAAAGAAGTTCAATTTGGGTCAGGTCGGGCCACGCGAGTTGGGTTTGACCTCACCCATGCCCTCATTTGTTCCATTTCCAATGACTAGTTTTCCATGGAAGTGGAAAGAGATAACTACTCCCTCAGAGGGCGGGAGAGAGAGAGGAAGGGCAAGTGTCCACGTTCAAGGTAAAGTTCTTCTCTTTATAAAGTCAGAGGACTAGACCTAACATCAAGGGGAAAAAAACTTTATTGCAATAATAAGGTTTGGGTTGGGATTGAAATTTGAAGGCTGCTCCTAATCAGAGTTCACCATAGGAATTCGGCCTCTTTCATTGGGTCATGTGATGAAGATATATAGGATCAAGGTAATTATCTATGCATATATAGCCAATGGGAACCTACTCGAGTGCCTATCAGGTATGCGGCTCCTACCACAAAAATCTCATTTATTTAGACTAGTAATGGGTACGTGCGTTGCACGTAGTTGTTACTAAAGTGATAGTATTAGTGGCCTGTATTTCATATTTGACAAATATGCAGATTATGATATGGTTTTATCTAAATTATAACATTTTACATTCCCACCTCTTATGCGACCAACTCAGTTCACAATAAAAAAAATAATTAATCCTTATGGAGAATTATACATTTCTATGCCACAAAATGTACATTTCAAGGTAGAATCGTTGTTCATCTAATATCAAAACTATTGATATTAAAATGTGTCCAAAATTGAATGCGAGAAGTCTCACATTCCAAGTTGAAAAGTAGTTGATAAAGTTGGACTGTTATGGAGAAAGAAAGAAAGAAGACGACTGCATTCCTTGTAGCTGCCATTGTTCATAAGTGCATCTGTAACCAAGGAAATTGATTTTATAAAATAATCAATGTCTGACCGCAAGTTAACAGGTTATCATTTCTTATTACAAAATATAGCAAGCTATTGATGAAAATAAAACTGAAGAATTTGCTTTGTTGTCGGACCTGGTTCTAGAGATGCAATCTCTTAAACGGGAATCAGTGTTGGCACATCTTGAGGTATGACAAAGCTGTTGGAAAGTAGAGAAGCAGACAGCAGCATGTAATCCAAAAGATAAGAAAATAAGTAATATGACCACAATAGTGCATGCATACATGTATTCATAAAGTAGTAGTCACTAATATCAGTAGTAGTCATTATCTATGTTACACAATATCATTATCTTAAAAACCAAAGTATGGAAGCATAAACAGATAAGAATTTTCATGTCACATATATTATTAGGCCACTTGGAAAATCAAGTATCCAAATAGATCAGAAAATAATAAGCAAAAAAAAGCCAAAGTAAAAAAAAATAAAATGGTTCTAACCTTCCTGACAGCCAGGAGTACATTCACGGCTGATCTCAGTCACCTGAAGCAAAAACCTTAACCCTCTCTGCAACATCTCCAAAGCTTTGGCTAGTGCACCCACACAACACCTGAATGGTATCTCTTCTCTCTTCAGCCCACTCATCTCACCCAAATGGTCATCACTGAACGTGAAAACACCATTTCTCTCACACTCACTCTCCATCTCTTTCTTTCCTACAAAAATGTTTTGGAATAAAATTCTAAATACTGGTTAGAGAAGGGCAGATTACCAAGAAACCAAAGAGCATGCAAAGAAAAAAGTAGAGTTTGAGATTTCCATATGTTACTAATAAGGAAATTTCAGTTCACATAGATTTCTGAATGTTAGTAATAAGGAATTTTCAGTTCACATATTATCCATATATTAAACTGTGGAGGTCCATAAGCAGCGTACATAAAATTTATAAGATTGCTTTTAAAAGAAAACGAGGAAAAATTGAATCTGAAGATATGGAAATTATATTCAGATGTACAGACACTTAGAGAAGTTTGAGTTTATCAATAGAAGATTATAAAAACAAAGGAATGTCAATCATTTGACTATTTGAGATTTTGAGCTTCAAATTCACAAATTCACCAAAGTAAATACAAACTATCCATTGAATAAATATATATATATATATGGAAAAAATGCACAATCAAACCATTAGTTAAAAAAGAACAAACAAAATTGAAGAATACCATAAAAAAAATAAAAATACACAAAAGGAATCATTAACCGAAGTGTTTTAGTAGAAATTGAGATGCATTAACACAACGTGAACCGAAGTGTTTTAGTAGAAATTGAGAAGCATTAACCAAAGTGTTTTTTTTTATTTTTTATTCTATTTTTCTCCATTAAAGCATACAATAGTTTATCCATATTTCACCTATCAACCATTCACCGCCTATTGCTGCCTGCAAGATGAAATGGCCTTAAATGACAATATACTTGAAGTTCATTTCAGTAAAACATTTGCTTGGTGAATAAAAAAAAAAGTAAGTCATTATAGTGTTTGCAATTTATCTTTAAAATCTTTCATTATTTCCAAGTATGATTGATAAAATGAAAATTCAGAAATGATCTAAGGTGAATACTTCTCCATCCAATCAAAACTAAATATAACGGTCCTTATTATTCTTTTTTATTCTCGAGATTGTTGCATCAAGTTCTTAAATTAATATTAAAAATAAACTAAATATAATGAAAATAGCAGGTTAACTATTTCCTTTTTGGATTTCTAAAAATTACAAGAAATGATATTTCTAAATGCTATACAATTTCCTTCACTATATCAACTACATCTTGCAACTCAAAGATTCCCCTCATGCAGAAAAAACCATTCTAAGTAAGCTTAATATGCTAAACCTATTTTCATCAAGTAATTACCCATTACCTTGTATTCAAATTGAGTCAGCAGCTGACTCAATTCTCCACAACTTTCCAAAGGAGCTAACTGATTTCATATCTCTAATTTTCTTTATAATAATTTCAGGTCTCTAATTGATCTAATATTTAGTACATCTCCCTTTGAGGGAAAGTATGACTGTATGAGTGTTTTTAGCCCAAGAAGATAATTTGTGTTTTACCTAAAAATGAATGAGGAAACATGCCAAAAAATTTGATGAGTTAATGAGAAAAAATGATATTTAAACACCTTTCATATGACACAAGAGAGGGGTGTGTTGATTATTGTTTGTTTTCTGGTGATAACTGTCCAAACTAATGAGTTTGATTGAGTAGTTGCTTATTCCAGGTTATCTTTTATGTTTTGTTTTGTTTTTTATAATAAAACTTGTGTGATCAATACAAGGTTGTGTGCCTATTGCTGCAACTTTATACAGTCTTTATGATTACTGCAATAATATTTGTTATTGTTTTGGGTTGTTTGGTTAGGTTGAGATCTGAGCTGTTTCTTAGTTTTTTACACTGTTGTAGTTAATTGGGATTATTTTGCTTAAATGATAATGACCTGCAACTCTGTTTCTACAAGTGTTGAGTTCAAGTGACACCCTGAGGCCGGGTTACTGTTGAAAATTTGTTAGGGAGAATAACTTGGGTGTCATTTGATTGAACTTATTATTTAGAATGGTCACAATCAGCTAAAACTTTTGAATTACATTAATGGGACTATCCCTCTTTGCAAATTGTTGAATGAAGGGTATGCAGATTGGGACATGAAAGATATGGCACTCATGTTGTGTTTGTTGCTATGTATGGAGCTCATATTCTCCAAGTTTTTTATGGTTTCAGAGATGGTGTAGGTTTGGGGATAAATCAACTGATTTATTTTCATGTGAGACAAAAGAGAGGGGTGTCGTCTCTAATTTTATTTCTAAGTATCTAATGTGAGTATTTCAGTTTTTTAAAAGGCGAAAATGATGTGATCTTCATACATTAGACAATGTATGCATTTCCTGCAGTGAGAACTTATCATAGTTTCATTGGACATGCCACAATATTCAGATACTTATTCTATCAAGACCAATCAAACTTCTTCGAATAACCAAGTTATAAAATATACATTATACATATACTAACTGCAGTAACCAAAAACAATTACATATAGTATTAATATTAAGATAAAGCAAGTTTTCACAAAATAAAATAAAATAGTACAATATATACATATATTAGGAATATTTAGTTGAGTCTCAGTTTCATCAGGTAACACATGTAATTTTCAGACACATTATTAATTATTAATCGAGGAAAAAAATTTGCCATTGCATATTTACCCTTAACAGTTTGCAATTGCTAAGTTGTCTTCAGAAACATGGATGAATCTTGGCAAACCATTTTTTTAAAATGAAACATGAAAAAAGGAAAAAACTGAAAATAAGCAGCCAAAGCCAATTAGCACATTAAAATAACACAATCTACCATGGTAAAGAAAAAGAAAAAGAAAAGAAAAAAAAAAAAACTTATGCGGCCATAAGCTTTATTATTGGTGAAAAAACTTCACTCATTATTGGTAAAAAAACTTCACAGATGGAATGTGGAACATTTAAAATATCTCCCTTCCATGACTATCATCAGTGCATACTAAGAAAAAAACCCTTATAGCATTGAAAATATCTGCCTTCCATAACAACCATTAGTGTGCGCTAAGAAAATAACCATTATACTTTAAAACTCAAATATGAAGCATTAAGTTCCCTCATAAACTACTATTATATGTCTCCAAATGAATCCAAATTAGCATCCTGCAAAGAATTGATTTAAAAACCACCACACTCAAATTTTTCATGGAGAGAACCAAATGGAAAAAACCCATCAGATACGCCAACATAGCTTAAAGAAAGTATTAATAATAAATCCAGATGGTAACTTTTAAGCAATTAAAAAGTTAGAGATCTTATCCGCCCACCATCCCCAGCATCCAGCTCATCAACGGTGAGGCCGTTTAGTCCTATTATTTTGACCCTGAGAAATCCAAAAAATACCAGGCATAAACAAAAGCCAAAACGGAAGAAAAATACCAGTCATTCAAAATCTTGAATTGTTAGAATTGAAAGAAAATATTTAAACTTTCATTTTATATCTATGTAATGCCCGAATCATAGTTTTAAACAGATTTTCATGTGTGCACGAGTGGATGGGTGCGCTGGTTATTATCTTCATAACCAATGGGCAATGGTTACAAATCTTCAAACATCAAAATAAGGTGCATGTTTAAAAAAAAAAATCCAAAAAATTCATAATATGAAGGTTGATTTACCCCTACATATATGAAGTCTGACCTATATAGGTGGACCTGTGGCACCTATATGTGTCAAGGAACCAACAGTTGCAGTTGATATCGAATGATCTTTTAAAGATGGGATCCATAGCTTCTCCAAATTAATAAATGTTGTTGCTAAGGATGAAACAGAGTGTCCTGTGAAGCAAATAGGCTGTTATGCATGATAACATAACTTACAATGCCCTTGTTTCTTCCACAATTAATAAGCTCTCGAGAAAGATAGCTTGTATCGCATCAAGCAAAAAGATTAACTATGACCCAATTTACAATCTGTATGGGTGAAAATAATCTATACCAAAGCGACGAAGTCAACATGAGAATCAATTATAACACAATGAAGGGTATAAAAACATGAAAAAAAAAAAAAAAAGAACCTTCTTGTTGTAGTTCCACCTTCCATTACGTGGGACAGAATTTTCACTTTTGGCAACTTTCAACTGTAACAAAGAGAGTGAAGTTACAAAATACATCAAATTCAAACAATAAGGAAAAAAAAAAAAGCAGAAGATATAGAAAATTACTGTTGGTGCACTAACAAGCTGACCATCTGTAGAAGTTGTCACTTAATAGCCCTCATTCGTCCCTGAGGCTTATGCCTGGATTTTTCCAACAATGATGACCTCTGCATAGATGAAACTGCCTTCGTGTAATGTTGAAGTGACATGAGCATGCAGAGCTAGGGAAAATAAGAGAAAAGAAAAGAAGAGGGATTAAAAGAGGAGTTATATGGCCGAAATACTAAGAATTTCAAATTTACAATGCAGGAAGCAATATGCAGACCTCTAGAGAAAAGTACTTTGCACCCTTTGGCTTGACAACATCCAGGCAAGGCATGTAGGCAGGGCAGAAGTCTATGTAACTGAACTTTTAGAATGAAAAAAGGTTTGTTTGAATAGTACTATCAAGCAAGTAAATCTGTTCACAAGACGCTTAAAACAGGGAAAAGGTAATGAGATTAAATAGAATGATAAATGTGTACATACAGTTGCTGATTGCAGGGCTTATGATCGAACATTTTTGTATACCGATTTCTCTGCATGTAATGTTTTTGTTAATTTGCTAATATTTTGTCCCACTCAATTATTTCCTAGTTTTACCATAAGAAAGATTATAAAATCTCAAATTCTTAGTCAAGTTCAATTGAGTTTGTTACCATGTGATTATAAAACTACAAAAGAAAGATCAAGTTGGGTAAAGAAGTAAATTATTCCTAAAAAAGTATATTATTGGTTCTTCTATACATGGTACATGCAAAATGTTTCCCACCGAGAGTCCAGTTGGTCCATGACTGATACATCATCTTGTAAACATATAGGTGGGATAGAATAATGTTAGATACATATGTACAACATTGTTTTATTTACTAACAAAATAGATTTAAAATGTATTATACAAATATTGGAAGCTATTCATGAAAGAGAAAAAACAAATGCATAGTTTTGCCTGGTTTTCACCTTTTGAAAGGATCTACGGTTGAAAAATAAAGCTTTGACATCAGCTGAAAGTATAAGAATAGTGATGCTGATGGTATTATATATGTCTTAGCAGGAAATGAATATACTGTGTATTGTGGGGTGAATCACTAATGATGTATACTTTGTATACACTCATATACATACAAAGATTGTATTGTATTGTTAAGTTAACTAAAATTTTCCTTGAAGAAGTAGTTTTACATGAAATGGGCAAACTGCGAACGAGGATTTTGATATGAGGATTTCAAGGATCTTGCAAAACATAAATTCTAGGAGCTACCAAATAGACAATTAAAATTAAGAAAATAAAAGTAGAGTTCAAGAAATTCAGGTATCTTGTCTGCATACTTGGAAGAGATGAAATTCCAAGAATCTGAAATTCATAAAATAAAAAAAGGAAAGGGAAAATTAAGGAAGGAAAAAAAAAAAAAAAGATAAAACAACGTACAAGAGCACTTACATATTGAGCTCTGAGGGCGTATGCATTATGAACAAGGCAAGATGTGAATTGTCATGTATGTTCAGATTGACAAAGCTCAACCTTTGTCTAACATAGGAAAAGGATGAAGTTAGCGATAAATTCAAAAGAGAATAATCTATAGGCATAGGAAGATGAGGAGATAGAGAGAGAGAGATTGATGTTTTTCTGTACATAAAAAATAATAGTGGAGAAACCATATCCAATACAATGTAGTTATGGTTTGTAATGCAAGACGAACAGTCATTGGGTAATCATAAAAGTAGATTGAGATGAAATATGAATTGAGATGAACATGGAATTAATAATAATATGATTAGGGAGATAAAATACCTGAGACGTTCTGTTTAATATGTAATAAAAAGGAAACTGTCATAAATGAAAGGGAAGAATTGTCATCATGCACGGAAAGTATACGATGTAAAGCAATAAAATAGAGATACAAGCTATCTAGTAAAGATTCTTTTGTGCATACCTTTGGGAGGACAAATCGATGAGCTATAGGAATAGATATTGGTGAATCATAAGTAGTGAAAGACTGAAAGAAAAGTCTCAGATTAAAAGTTTTCCATTAGTAAATATGTATGTGGTAATTCTTTACAGAATATAAAGCAAAAGTAATAGATACAAGGATTGTATAAATCCCACCATTCAGAAATTTACATGTTGCTACTGGTTATATACATCCAACCTATTACAAAATGACCATCATAAGAAATCAAAAAGTGACCAACATGAGCGTTTCAAATTTGCAGTTTTGCGGCTATCTTTGTCTTCATATGCCATTGGCTTTGATCCTACAAAGGATACAACATTTCAACATTTCAGGAAGGGATTAACAAGTACCATAATTATAAATGTTACTATGAGTAATACTTTTAAAGTTAGTGACATAATAGTGTTATGAGTCTAATAGGCCTTTCTCTTCTTTTTTTTTAATGCAATTTGTGATTGGCTATGTTAATTAGGAACTTAATTTGACTGAATAATGAGTTAGGCAAGAGTTGTAAAAGCATTTAGAGTTTTTTAATTATCCTTGGGTAGTTATTTTAATTGGAATGAATGGACATGTAAATGATTGGATAGATGAAAAAATACCGTTTTTGCTACATAAACAAATTGAAAGCTATTCATTCTTTTGTGATGTGATAATAATGGCCCTCCTCTGACCGCTTTGATGTTCTTGTACTTTGATGCAGAAAAGAAAAATCTTGTCTTGACAATTTTTCATCCATATTTTGAGTTGATCATGATTTTCCTGCAAATGAAAATAAAGATAAAAATTAAATAATATATTTCAAAACATCTTGAATAGATCATGTTTGAGAATTACAAAGGTTATTGAAATAAAATCACCTTCATTGGAGTATTCATAATATGTTGTCCTGTACAAGAGAATATTTTTTGTGCTTCATCTTCAAAGAGCGTTGCATGAATAGACGTGGTTGAGTCCGTAATTTCAACATTGATAACGCATCTATAGTTTAATGAAAGTTAGTATGTGTTTTGATTTATAAAAGTAAAGTACATAATTTGTCTACGTTATTAGCATACCTTGGTACTGCAATGTCTAATTTGTTGCAATTGAGGCATGTAAATGATGAACCATACGTTTCTTGTGTCTTTTTTTTGCAATGACTACATGCCATATACCAGAACTGTTGGTTTTCTGGTATGCTTGTAATTGAACCTTTGATCCAATGAATGCTACCCTATAATAATATAATTATGATGTTATACATGTAGAATAAATAATAAAATGGAGTAAATAGATACATACAAGTTCTCCGGAATCCATAATTTTTTGGATCGATGTTGTTTCTAAATCTTTTGGCTTTGGTGGTTGTAAGTATGATTTCTTTGAAACAATATCATCCAATACTTCTTTTTTTTTGTATAGAGCTGTAAAATGCAAAAAACAATTAGTTAGTTTGATTTTTTTTATTTAAGCATGTATAATGTTTTTTTGTTAAGATAATACTGACAATAAAAGCATTTCTTCTGCTTCGGGTATGGTCGGATTAATGAGAATATTTGATGATGACCTTGTTGAGAATGACATTCTTCCTTAATTGATGATGAAAACATCGATTAAAATATTATTAGACATAAACATAATTTAAAATTTGTAAGTATTATGAATCAACAGTAGTATTCAAATAACTATATATTTTATCTTAAAATTGTTATTAGAAATGAGGTAGATATTATAAATTAATTTAGTCATTTTTGTTTCATACCTCTAAACTCTTTTGGAGCTAGATTTGTGGCGACAATGACTGGCCTGGATAGTAAGATTTCGAATATTGTTTTACATTCATCTTCTATGAATTTGTCCCAGGCAGATAGAAATATAGGCTCCAAACTATAGAATAACAAAGTTTTATAGTTAGTATTTTTTATGGGTATCTTTGGAAAGTTTTAAAAATATGTATACATTGAAAAGTAATAAGATTTTGAGAATGTGAAAAATATACTTTGAATCAACGACAACTATTTCTTGAATTAGTGCATCTTTGTTGTCCCATTTCCTCTTGAATGTTTTTTTTGGGAGAATATCCAAGACAACGCCAATGATATCTAAAAAGCAAGAAAGTATTGTTAGGGATTAAAGCTACTGATATATTTGAAACATTGGATGATTGATACCTGTTGTTGTTGTTGAGTTAGGATCAATGGAAGTGGATTTGAGAGGGGTGAAATTATACTTTTTTTGTGTGCTGATGATGGATGCCTCTTCAACCACTTCTACTTTTGTATAATTGTTTATGATCATTTGATAGTCATGCTCAACAAGTTTATACTGCGGTGGAATTTTTTTTATGAGACCATTTGATATGTAGTATGTACAATCTTGTGTGATTCTTGAAGCAAATATATTGATGTCATCATTGAAAATTGTTGCTTGCATTTTTGTCCCCTATATTGAAGAAACAAAGCATTTGCATTAATAATATAATAGGATATTAGTTTTCATGCTAATATCAACTATAGATGAAATAATACCTCTTCATCAAGCAAGATTAAGTGTTGGTAAGTTGATTTACTATTCTTTGAAGATTGTGGACGTCTCATTTCATGAATGCAAACCTTTGTAGTCCAGCTTTGAGTTCCATCATTAATTTCTTTAAGCACTTGATATTGCACTGCCATTTTTTATGCATGTATGTTTGGAACAGTAGTAGGCTGAAAAGAGAGAGATTGTAATTTGAATTAGATAAGCAATAATGGATATTATTGAGCTAATAATAAATATGTATCATGTATATGACAATGGAAAAAATACAAATATTATTGTAAGAATCTTAGTTTTCATATTTTAAATTTTTTTTGATTTAGTAAATTCATGCATTTAAAAAAAATCTTCAAATAAAATTTTAAATTGGGGACACGAATTGTTTTTTGTAATAGAAAATGAAGTCTAAAATGCAGAAATGACAGAACTTTTTATGATAATTTGGAAAAACTGGCATGTCTTTGATTGAGGTACGTATCTTGCAACATTTATATTATCATTAAACATAGAAAATAAAGAAATCCATGTAAAATAATATATTGATAGTTATGTCAAATTTGTTTGGGCCATGATTGGACTTTTATACTCAAAATATGATATACTTATCCCCTAATTATAACAGCAATAAATTTCAAAATATGGTACTCTATTGGAGATGTAGTAAACCTTTTTAAGTTTAAACTCGCGGAAAAAGTTGGTTGCTGTTGTATTAAACTTTGTCGGGCCTTAAGTCCCTAACTCAAAAGCAAGTCTATCCGGTGTATGCATATTTGAGGGACAAATAGAACAAAAGATTGAAGTAATTATGGCAGAAAATGAAATTTGGATGTATAAAGCATGCTTCATAAATATATGATCTTTACAAACATAACTTATGAGATATCAAAAAAAGGAAAAAGACCAAAATAGAATTGATCCTTTCAAAGGATAAAGCATCCTATAATGCAAATATTATCTATAGTAACATTAGACAGCAATGCATTGCTTACATTTTCATCAGTCAACTACGCAGTGTAGAGATGTCTTTGTCCTCTATTGTTCTTGTAAGTTGCCAAGTTGCCTTTATTTGTTAGCCTAACTGTTTATGCGCCAGCTTCGATGATATGTATTTAAAGAGACAAGAGGATGAACTGTTCATGTCATTGCCAGATAAAATGAGAATATATATATATATACAAACATACATACATATATACATAGATATAATGTACCACTAAATTTTAGCATTTAGGAATAATACAAACAAAGAACAAATTTTTGGTGCTCTAAATTTGAGGACAGAAGAACATGAAAGTAGACTATTTGAAGGGGTACTAAGAAAGGATCATGAATGCTATAAGTTATAAAAAGTGAGAAACTTCAAAAAATTCATGAAAAAAATGATTTTCAACCTAGATACAATTGTACGGGTTTCACAGACCAGTAAGGTGTGATCTCTTGAATCATTTGGACTTGAAGGGGACCATGTAAAAGTATATAGTCCTCCACTACTGATCATCAGTAACTGATCATCATTAATAGTGACAGAAAATTCTAACATAATTTTATTGATTTTATTAAAAGCAGCCAGCACAGAAGACATTTGATAAGGAAAGTCAGTTAATTGGATCAAAGAGATATTATATCCATTCTAGCCTATATGTCACTGCATATTTAGATGCAAACTATGAGTACAATTATGTTTGAGAGTGCTTAGTTTGATAGATGCTTATGAGGGAAGTGTGTTAAAGTTAATGATTTTGTGATGTAACATAGTACATTTGAATTGTTTGTATTGAAGTATAAATAAATAACCATTTTGATGTTATTTAGCTCTAAAGAGAAGGATTGATTTATATTAGAGAGACAAAAATGAAAATATAAAAATATCATATAAATTGGTATGTTAAAGCAATATCTATTATGTATGAAGAAATGTGTAAGAATAAGAAGTCATGTAGGTGTTGACATAGGTTATGGGGCAATGGAATAAGGTGATAATTTCAAGTTTTTATGAATCATGTATAATTTGTAATATATGATATATAAGTAAATGTATAAAAGTGGTCTATGCAATAACATATACCTGTATTATATGTTTGGCATCATTAGTTGTTAGAAGCAAGTGCCAAGAGCTCTTTGTAGACAACATTTCTTGTATATGATGTTTCATTCTTGTTGTTGGAAGATGGATTTATTAATATTTTGATGGCCTCACCTGATCTAACTCTTGATAAGGCAACGTATAGTTGTCCATGTGAAAAAACAGGTTGAGGTAGATAAATGCCAACATTTTCCAATGTTTGCCCTTGAGATTTATTAATGGTCATTGCAAAGCTCAAACGAATGGGAAATTGTTTTCGCTTGAATGGGAATGGAAATTTCTCATCCTGACCTGATTGCAATGGGATTCGTGGTAGAAACACCCTTTTCCCTTCATGATGACCAACAATAATTTCAGCATCAATTACATTTTTTTGAAAATTTCTGCAAATTAATCGAGTGCCATTGCAAAGGCCAGAAGAAGGGTCGATGTTACGTAATAAGATGACTGGACAATTTTTCTTCAATATCAATTCATGTGGAGGCAATCCACTTGGAGTCAACCCATTTAGAAATTCTTCTGGTAGATTTTGTTGTGCCTCATCTATTGCAGAATCAAAGCTGTAGTATTTGATTGAATCTCCTGGGAATTCTTCAATCAAGATTTGGTTCAGCTCATCAACAAATTCATTTTTTGTTGTCAATATAGCTCGGTTTGTCATGAAATGTGCATCATATCCATTCATGATGAGATTTGGAAAGACAGAATTGATAAGTTTGAACTTTGAGCTAATGTCATCTATGTAAGGAATGAGCATTGTTTTTGGAATTTGAATTCTTTCTTCTGAAATAGCTATTTCTGTTCCATTCCCAATACGTAACAGAAATTCACTAAAATGTGGATCTATTTTAGCTCTCATATTTTCTGTTAGTTCTATTTTCTGAATTTTTTTCCATAATTCTGACATCACCAAGCTCGCATTAATCGTTTCATTTTTTCCACCACGAATGACAACAGGGGGTATTTGTCGAAAATCTCCTCCAAATACTACTACTTTTCCTCCAAATAGTAGTTTGGAATCAGTTATATCTTGCAGCATAACATTAAGTGCTTCAATTGCCCGCCTATTTGCCATGGATGCTTCATCCCAAATAATAAGTTTTGCTCTACGCAATAGCTCTGCCAGGCTACTTTGTTTTGATATATTACATGTTGATTTATCTTCAAAGTTTAATGGTAACTTGAACCGTGAATGTGCAGTGCGGCCCCCTGGCAAAATTGATGCAGCAATACCAGATGTGGCAGTTGCTAGTGCAATATGTCCTTCTGATCTCACAGTTATCAGTAGAGCTCGATATAAATATGTTTTTCCTGTTCCTCCTGGACCATCGATAAAGAATACACCATTGTTGCCACTTCTTATTCTTTCTAATATGATGGTATAAGCTCTTTTTTGTTCAGGATTCAAATTTTGAATTGTGAACAACTCATTTTCTGAAATTGGGATGTTTAGTTCTTCATGAATTTCTTTTAGGAGATTTTGTTCTGGACTATCAACAATCATTATTTCTGGTAAAGCATACTCATGAATACTTTTACCCATTGATTCAAGGAAGTAATTAATACTTTGCAATGCTTTTGCCTCAATGTTCCTTGCAGACATGAAGTTTGTTTTTGCAAAATCTTCAGACATCGCATCTTTATATTTGTCCCATAATGCTGCAGGATTATGCACTCCACAGTAAACCAAAAGTGTAGCAAATAATCGCCGCAATGTAAAAGGCATTTGGAACAATGATGCTTCTTCTAAGCATTGATCAATATTGTTATCAGATTCAAGCAAACCAAATTGCTCTGCTGCTTTACGGAATGTATCAAATTTAATTCCATTGATAGTTCGTAAACTTTGATATGATGTAGCTCCTTTGACATGATTTAATAGTAATCGCAGATAATATCTTTCTCCCTCAACTGGGCTTGCAGCAACAAGTCTACCAACTGCATTTCGTTGCTTTCTTTGGCTCCAGTATTTTTTATCTTCATTCCAAACATAATATTCAGGGAATTCCTTATAAAAAAATCTGCAAGCATCTTTATCTAGCTGATTCATTTGAAAGTATCCAGTCAACATTGTTTTAGATGCTTGTTGATTATGCAAGATGCTCAATAAGTTCGTATCTTCTCGGAATCCAACAGTTTGCATATTTTCTAGATGAACTTGTAAACTTTTGACTGATGGATACATTTCATTTAAACAAAACTGGTAAATCCTCCACATTGCTTCTGGAGGAGATATCCATCTTGCTTGTTGAAATTGTTGTATCTCATCAATATCTTCAGGAACAGCATTGTTGCCAAGATTAAACATGACTCTATCATGTCCTTTATAAATATACTTATACAGATATTTTACTGCTTTTACTGTCGAGCAAACTTCAACATTCATGTGGCAATTGAATTTTGCTAATAGATATGGATTATATGGAACTACCCATCGGTTATCCAGCAAACAACCACGAACTCTAATCTCTTCTCCAGTGTTCTGTCTCTTATATAATGGATAAGAATTCTTTGTTTGTGTTGTGACAGAACAAAATTCCCGAGGATAGTGATTTTTGCATTGTCCATTTCTCATACAAACATTATTTGGATTCCAAGTGCCACATGGTCCATGCATCATATGCTGAACAACCATTTTGTATAGATGTGGATAGCTTCTGCTATTAGGAAGTTCAGCAGACACAAATTTGTCATACATCTCTGGGGTTTTAAGTTTGTACTTGTTCTTTAAGATGAGTAGGAAATGAGCATGTGGAAGTCCTCTTTTTTGAAATTCTATAACATATACATGCGCTGCAACAGCACCAAAAATATTCTTCTTCATTAAATCATGTTTAAGTTCTTCTATCTTTGCTCTAAAAACTCTTGCAATCAAGTCTGGTCTGTTTTGTGCTTCTTCATAATGACCAAGTTGATCTTTAATTTCTGACCAAGCTGGGTTACAAGTGATTGTCAGGAAGATGTCTGGTTTGCCAAACTTTTGAACTAATGCCATTGCATCAAGGTACCGACGACGCATATTTCTTGGACCTCCTATAAACGATGGTGGCAATACTATTCTTTTTCCAATCTTCTTTCCAGAAGTTTCACCAGTGCTAATGCTATCCATTATTCCTTGATATAAATCTGCTCGGATTGAATTTTGATCATTTCGAAAGTAATCCAACCGAGAAGTTTCAAGTTTAATATACATGTCAACAACATATTGTTGTAAAAGACGACCAGAATGTAGCAAGATTGAGCTTTCAGATGGTCGGATTTGTAATTTATAACAATAATATTGTCGACATGATATTTTTTCTTTTGCTGAACTTTTTGTCTCTGAAGCTGATGGGACAAAAGAAAAAGATATTATAAGTTTTTAGTGTTTAAGTTGATTTTATAATAGTTTATATGGAGATAAGATATACCTCGTTTTTCTTTGTTCAACAAATCATCAATCGAAAGTATATTTGCATGATTTAACAACTCGTTTCTTTGTCTTCGTTTGATACCTCTATGCCAACCTGAATCTCCATAAGGAAATAGTAGTGGATACTCCAATGGATCATAGCAGCCAAAATAATGCTTAATTCTATGACTGTGTCCAGAATGACTATATATGATGATGTCGCGTTCAGCTGATTGGTTGGTATCCGAATTCTCAGTCCAAATTCCTGCAACTTGTGATGCTGAAGGTGCATTGTATACCCTTTGATCAAGTTGAGGATCACATCTTATGAATATTCTTGTATCATCGCTGATGGACAAATCTTTTAAAGATCGGAAAAATTCACAATAAGGATTGATGGTCAATATATCCATTAGCTTTTGAACAATATCAGGCCTAAGCTTTGGCGATTGATACATCCTATTCTGCACTTCATGATCAGTATCATAAAAGTATAATTGCAGATATGATGGATGGCCATCAGGAGGTAGCAATTCATTGATGTAATGATAAACTTGGCCTTGAACCTTGAAAGTGTAAATACCTTTGTTCCTCCTACAAAGCTCTTTTTCATATTTGACACCAAAGGAGGTGAATGCAAATGTATTGTTATATGTTCTTACATGTGTTTTGAAATGAACTGCCTCTTCACTATTTGATGTGAATAGAGCTAGAAGCTCTTCAGGAACAAAATTTGAAGCTAGTAATACCTGACCAGTAGAACAGCAAAAACCCTTTGGTTCATAAGCAAATCTCTTTGCTCCACAATAGCTACAATCAGGTTTTTGTTCTAATATCGATGGTTGGGAAGGAATGCTTATGTCAAAACTAAACATAGCTGCATGTAAAAATTGAATTAGTATAATTTGGTTTTTTAAATAAACCTAAGCTATTTTGTTGTATAAATATTTTTACCTTTTTGTCTGTAGTTTAATGTAGAAGAGTTTTCTAAATAAACACTTGAAGAAGCATCTTCATCAGATTCAGCGGGTTGTCTTGATGTTGACCCTGGTAGAAGATATATATATATAATGTTTAGAAGTTTGTAGTATAAAAATATATTAGATCAGATGAACATATTTATTAATTTTTTAATATATTACTTACCAATCTCATAAGTATGGTATACTCTTTTTTCCATTTGCGCTATAATATTTGCAGGAATATCATTGCGACCGACACCCAGCAGTGTATTAGTGCCTTCTGTTCGTTGCAAAAGATAAATATTTAATTAGAAATATTTTTCTTATATTTTTCAAAGAGTTTTAATATTACACATAAGAGTATAGAATTAATTACCTGTTTGTTGAGTTGTATTAAATGATGAAGTAAGATTTCTAGAAGATTCTCCTTTCAGTAACTTTTTTCTAGCATAAGCCTCCCTTCTTCGTAGAAGAAGTGCATCTTTTTTTTCTTTTGGCAATGAGGCGTACCATTGTCTTCTTTGTAATCGCTTTTGCAGTGTTGCATGTTCTATATTTGGACAAATATTGGAATTAGTAATTACAAATACCATTATTCATTGTAATTATAAACACAAATGTATTATAAAATTTAGAGCAAACCTAAGTTTGATGTTGCTTTTGTTGGATTTGCACTTTTAGAAGCATATCTTTTCTTCTTTGGAGCAGGTTCTAATGTTTCACTTTGTAATAGTTGTGTCCTTTTATTTGCTTCCCTCTTTTCCATGTTGATTCTTTCTTTTTGTTCAATAGACAACTTGGTGTACCGAGTTGTGCTGCCTCTGATGACGCTTTTTGGAGTTATCTTTTATAGAAAAGAACAAGTCAGTTTTTAGGTTTGATATTATATTTGAGTTATGCTTAGTTCTTATGTTTGATACTATATTTATATAGTATGAATTTAAGCTTTTAACACTATGTAAAATGTCTTTCAAAATGTAAATTATTTTAAAGTATATGATGGTAAAGTAGACAACATAAATCAAGTAAGTTCATATGAATTAATAAAAAATTAACATGATTCTCATTTTAGATAGTTATTTATTTGTGTTTAAAGATAAACAAAAATGATATCAGAAGTCCATTTTCATATAGGCGGACAACATTACCAATTTAAAAGAAAAGAACAAGAGAGCAAGGAATCCATCAAAAAATAGCATCAAATGTAGTAATAAAAGAACCATTAATTATTTAAATTTATTGCAAAAATGTACATATGTTCCAACAAATGCTACATTAAATGGAAGGTAAGCATTCCATCAAAGAAAACTAAGATTGAAGAAATTAAGAAAAATAAGCAGAATCCTAAATGAAGGAGCCATATTTTTGGAAGAAATAATAACATGAGAACATCTCGGAAAGTTATTTCATACACCGTAATGATAGGAGGCACATTAAAATAGAAGAAAACTTATCTTCAGGTAAGAGAGTTGAGCTCTACTATTGGACGAACCTATTGTAAATTTCAGCTAGTGAAATGATGAATCCATCTAGATTATAGCAAATCGTTATATTTTATTCCAATGGTACTTAATAAGAAGATAGTTTGTTTGATTAAAATAAGAAATTAATGAATATGCATAAGATTTTGCAAATCATTAGAAAAGGTGAGAGAGTATATGAGTGTAGTAGGGGTGGGACAGGATTTGCCTTGCATCATTAGAAATATGTGTGCATATAGAATATCATACTCATCATTGACTTTAAAATATTTGTATTAAAAATATTCAAAAAGTATAAGTTTATATTCAAAATCTGAGCCACCTTTTGTAATAAATGAGCTATCAATGGAGAATATTAGTCCATGAAGATATCGCATCTCTATGAATGTAGAATTCATAAGAAGGACGTGTAGAGAACTATCAAGCATGACAATAGATTGACAGAGCAACAGAGATATCATAACAGTTGATAACACAGTAGCAGTAACAACAAAAGTGGATGTTTTACTACCTTGGGCTCACAATGTTCAAAACTTATATTTTGCAGAAGTAGATAGAAGGAAAAAACCAAAGAGCTGTACCAAACAGATAAAATCCCGTATTATGTGAAGGGCAGATGGTTTGTAGTGTAACTTTAAATGATTTTGAAAGGCTTTGAGAGCGATTGCCAAGGTGTGATTATGGTGCACTTCAATGGTGAAACTCTTCAACCATATTCATGAAGAAGGTAACTACATGGTAGTAGCAAAATATAATGTTCTGCTGCATAAGAATTTTAAAATCAATTGTGATGTACCTTTCTGGTGTAAATTTAAATCATATTAGTATAACGTTATTAATAACATATTAATGCTATCTGAGCTATCAGAATATAACATGTAGGAAAAACACACCAAACAAGAATTTTCTTGATGTCATCAATTCCTTAAAACGAAAGTCTAAAAAATACATAAGCTGTCAAAAAGGAACCAGTTGTCAATAAGTTCAGGTTAGCTAAAACTTATGAATTGCTTTGGGAACCCAAAAAGTAATAAACTGGGCAATTCTAAAATCACTTTCAATTGTAAATAGTATGAGCAATGAAAGGTGTGTTGTAAGTTCAAAAGTAAAATTTGCAGTTAATACAGAACAACAACTTGATAAATTGGGGTGGATGTTTCCAAAATCATGACAACTTTGCAAACAGCTAAAGGTTTGCAAATGAATTAGGAAATTGTTGAAAATTATAAAGTGGCTGGTAGTTGTTCAGCTCTCAAGCTCAAAAAGCAAATATTCAATATTTGATTAGGAAGGTTTATAAAAGGTCCCAACAAAGAAAGGGGGTAAAAGAGAGCTTGTATCTATTTCAATTTTTTTTAATTTTGACGCATGGCTTATGTGTTGATGTGGAAAGAAGAAGCCTTTTTAGCCTCTGAAGCAATGTAAAAGACAATATTTGGGAGTAAAAGGGATTGGACTTGTCATGATTTATTCAAGAAAGGATGGATAAGTCCTAACATAAAAATAAAATAAAAAGTAAACAAATAGCAAATCAAAGCAAATTAACGAAAAGCAAAGAAGATCTAACACACTTGATTCCTTACCTTGACTCAATTAGATTTTGACTTCGTTAGATTCAATTAGACTTTTCCTTCGTCAGATGTATACATGGAAAGGATCAAAGTGTGACTTAACTACAGTAAAATTTACAACATCCATCAATCAAGCTGCATAAGCAAGAAATTTAAGGGATTTACAGCATTCAAGAGTCAAACTACAACCAAACACCATGGATTGGACAAAAATAATAAGATCAAATGCTCTACTTTACTACAAACAATTAGGGCATGTACATAGAAACTCTAAATGAGCTCTTCTACCACATCTCCAAAGGCTATGGTAGGGATGAGGAGATAATGCTAGACCAATAAAACCCATAGAAAACATGGTAATGGGGTCAATTGAATCATACGTCAAGCAATATGGATAAAATTTACAAGACCACTATTGAAAGAAAAAGGAAGAAAAATAAATCCAAAGATATGGAAATCACATTTTGAGCTTATCAAAGAAGAGCATAAAAGAAAAGGAATGTCAAGCATTTGACTATAATATAGAACTTAATATAAAAAAACTACAATCAAACTATTAGCTAGAAAAGAAGAAATTCAATTGAAGAATACCATCGAAAAATAAAAAAATAAAATTAATCATGAAGAGAATCATAAGCCCGAGTTTTTTGGTAGAAACTGAGATGCATTAACAAAAAAAGAACTGCAAAAACTTATATTTTTAATCTTATTTTTTCTCTATTTAAAGATAGAATATTTTAATATAGACTGGATTATAAATTTTTTTTTCTTGGAGGAAGTGAGTGAAATCTGTTCTTTGCAAGGTAGTAATAGAACTCAACCGAACATATTCCCATATAGTTTTGGCGTTACACTTTAGGAGCAAATCAAAGGAAAAATAAAAAATAAAAAAATATATAGCTTATCTCAAGTAATTTGACTTGATTCCTCATATACAAAACAATTTAAGCACTTTGGTAATCTGAATTTTATTTTTTAGGTAAAAACAATTATTTGTTTTGCTCATTTAAGCTTCCTGACATTAAACATAGTAAGAGAGAAGGTGCTACACTACATTTTACATCAGCTCATATTTGCGTAATTTCTGTGAAACATAGTAGGTGTTGTCAAAATGATGAAATCATTTTTAAAATAAACCTGCCCTTTCTTAATTTGGGCATTTCATCTTTGGAGGAATTATATGCCAACATTTTCTTTAATAAAACCATAGGAATCTTTTTTCTTATTGATGAGGGGCATCCCATAGTATTTCACCCAATAGGACTAATCCCCTAGGTGCACATGACCTCGCTACACACATACACTATGACCAACTAAATATTGCAGGGTGTCGTACACATGATATGGAAGCAAACCCATGCCTTGTGACAAGCAACAAACCAACATAGGTTAATATTGAACATTACAGTGAAAGATTAGGATTTTTACAATTATAAGTTCATAAGACAGGCACTTTTACAATGTACAGGGTATGAAAAAAACAAAGACTTTATAGATTAAAAAATGCTTAAACTATTTTTTAAATTTAAAAAAGGAAACATTGCAAAAGAAATCAACATTCATGAATGCAATTAGGTTCTAATCACAGGAAAAAAAAAAAAAAAAAAAACAGAGATTTATTTTCCTTACCCCCAAAAAAAAAACGACACAGGAAAAAAAAAAAAAAAAAAAACAGAGATTTATTTCCTACCCCAAAAGAAAAAAAACGACACAGAAAAAAAAAAAAAAACAGAGATTTATTCCCTACCCCCAAAGAAAAAACACACAGGAAAAAAAAAAAAAAACAGAGAAAAGAAAAGGAGAGGGAAGAGGACGTGGAGGAAGAAGAAGAATAAGAGAAAGCAAGAGAAAACCAAATACTTATGAGGTTGGAAAATACCACAAAGCTAAATCAATGGGCTCGTCGATCTTTAGACTGTTTGAACTTGAATTCTCTGCTAGAAGTAGCAATAGGTATAGTTTAAGAGCAATTGAGCATATCGATAGGCCAAGGGTTTTGCTCCAGCATTGTATGCTTGTTACATACCAGCAATCCACAACAATGAATCAAAAGTTTGGTTAAATTGCAGAAAGACATCTCATTACAGAAATTAGTCACGTTCTGAACACAGGAAAAAAAAAAAAAAAAAACAGAGAAAAGAAAAGGAGAGGGAAGAGGAGGTGGAGGAAGAAGAAGAATAAGAGAAACAAGAGAAAACAAGCACCTGATCCGAGAGAGGAGACGGCTCCGGCGATCGATGGCTCGAGTTCCGGGTTGGTAGGAGGTGATGAGAATAGTGCAGAGCAGCACAAAACCGTTTCCTAACAAAAAAAAAAAAAAAAAATAAAAAATAAAAAAAAAGAGAAAAGGGAGATGGAAGATGGAGGTTGCTGAGAGAGAAGGAGGTGATGAGAAAGAGATGAGAAAGAGATGTGAAGAACTGAAGATGACTGTTTTTTTTTTTCTGCAGAGACTATTTTGGGAACAAACAGAGAGGAACTGCACTGCAGATAGGAACGGAAGAAAGAATGAAAGAGGGTTTCAAAACCTACTCCCCAAACGTGTTGTGATCTCCATTCACCACGTTTTGGTAGATTACTGGCCATTTTAGGGGCCCATTTAGGGGAAAAAAATATCAGAGTCGACCACGAGCCACCAAACTGTGGCTTTTTAATATGGGTATAGATTTTGATGATACATTAGTTTCTACACCAAATCAAACCACACCTCTGAAGGTGTTCTATCAAAACATGGTGTCTCAATTTCATCAAGTAGATGAACCTCTGGAGAAGATTTTTTTTTTTTATTTCTTAAAAAGTAAATTTATAAGTAGTGGGGTTTCACCCCTTTTTAAATAAATAAAGTCAAGAAGAAATGCCTTTATTTCTTACTTTTTCAAGGTGTATTTTTGACCAAAATGGTCTTTCCGCCAAAAAAAAAAAAAAAAAAATTATTCTTTACCCAATGTATTTTTACCCAAGAACACAACGTCATAACCCACATCACACCATTTAATTTCAGGCCCAGTCGGTCTTTTACGTCAGCCTTCTCTGCCCCATACATCCCTAATAAACAATCCTTTCCATTTCTCTTCTCTCGACCCTGTTATAAAGACGACCTCCACAGCCCATCACTTCTTCCATTCCTTCTTGAATCAATCACCAATCTTGCGCTTTTTATTCCCCGGCTCTCTCTCTGGTCCATGCATGACTAATCCATTGTACATGCATCCTCTATTCCTCTTCAATTTTTCACAAGGAAGAGGAAAACGCCAATATCCTTTCAAATCAACATGAAAGAGAAATGTGAAAAAAAGAAAAGAAGAAAAACAAGTACAAACTAAAAAAATACAAAAATACATCTACAATTATATTAAACACAAGAATGGAGATGCGGTGTGCTAGATTGCACCCCTACAAGAGCACACGAAACTTTGTCTTCCGGGTCTTGGGGCATTATTCATTCCCAAGATTGTGAACCAGATAGGATGGAATCTAACACAAAGGAAATTGGATACCTCAACACTTCTTCCATCGATTCATCTCACATTTTTCTCAGTGCTTTCTACATCTCAAAAATCAGAAGGTGAGAAAGGTGAAATGGGTTTTGTTTGTTTAATTAATGAGAAGGTGCTGAGGGGGCGGGGCGGGGAATTCATCTAGGTGTGTGTAAAACGGCACTCAAGTTTGACTGTGAAAATGAATCAAGGACGGTAAAACACATGGCTTTGATACTTTTCTTATAGAGGACGTGAGGGTCGATGTGACCTTACAATGCAAAACAAGGGTCGATATTGACCCTCGAAAAATGATACAAAAAGAGTGTGTTTGGTATAGGTTGCATTCCAAAAGTAATATTTAGTTGATAAAATCCTCATAAAACTATAAGGGCAACCTACATAGATGCTACACATGAGAAAGGCAAAACCTTAAGATAATACAAGAAAAAGAATTGCCACCTCCAGAGAAGATCCAGCACTTTTTTACCAATTTATCTTGGACAGTATGAAAAGCCACACATTGAATATGAGAACGGGAGGAATTATCAAGAACAAGCAGTATGCATTATTGCTCGTCCAACAAACTGATTGCAAGCCCTTATAACAACACATGCCAACGGCTTTCAAGTGAAGGGCAAAGAGAACATCATTCCTTTTCCTGGCCAAACTTTCCCTTCCTCTTCAGCTCCTCTCCAGGACTCATTCACTCTTTTCCACATCTAGCTCCTTCCAGTCCACACCACCCAAGTACCCACCTAAAAATCGTCGACCTCATCCACCTCATCTAGGAGCTCAAGAAAGAAAACTAGATTTTAGACTAAGCTCTCTCAAGCCAAGTCCTTTTAAAAGAGACAATTACCTTTGTCAGGTTCTGAGAGAAGACCAAGAATTCTGAGATGAGACCCAAGCAGAAATCCCAAACAGCTTCAAAGTAGAGAATGAGATTCTTAGGAAATGTGGGTCAAGGTTTGGTGCAGAGGATCTTCTTATGTTGGCACGGTTGTCCCCAGAAGTTTTAAACCACCTATGACACCGTTCAAGGTTTTGGAGAATGGAGTTTGTTCTAATTGCAATTACAAGCCCTCATGACAATGAATTGTCTTTGATAATGAAACACATGTTATAACAAGACAGAATTCCATCGATTGCCTAAATTCATACTTTCAGTAAAGAAATCAACATGTCCAACATGAATTTCTTAGAGAATTTAAAATTTGCAAACTAAGTCTAGATTAAAAAATAAATCTTCAAATCTCACAATCAAATTTCTAATCAACAGCCCGTTGGAATTTCTGTTTTGGAGTTCTCTTCATTCAACAAAACAGCTGAGTTGTTGCAATAGTACCGAAAGCAGGTAAAATAGGATTCAGCACCATCCATTTAAAAGACAAAGTAGGATTTGGAATCACGACCGTCTGAAGTTAAGTATTACGAACCTGACAGAGGCGCTAGCACATAACAATTGCATAATACTAATTTTACATATTACTTAACAGTGAGAGGCATGAGAATCACTGTGCTTCAAATATCAACAGAAAGAAATTCAAACACAATGCCACTAGCAGGATTTTGAAAATGTATCCAAGTAATTTGGATAGAAATTCTTAAATATATTGCATATGCCAATATCTAATCATTTAATAATATAAAGATTTCAAGATCAATCAAATCCTCTAATCAAGCAATCCCTTCGGAATCTTTGGTTTCCAAATTCTCTTCATTCCAGTTTTATAGGCTATATATCCTCAAACAACTCCCTTGAAAATAGATAGCAGAAGTACAAGACAATGAATCCATCAAAAATGCCTCTGTGTGATTAGGAATACTAATTTCTGACATGGATAGAAAACAAAGAAACATGTATATCACAAACCACTTGCAAACATAACCAACCTCTAACAAAAATTCGGTGCGATCTAGATCTTTATCCCATACATCACTGTGGATGTGACATGAGACACTTTCTTTTCAACAATCTCCAAACAGCAGTTTGAATCTTTATTGTTAATTCTTTTGATTCTAATCACAGTATTTCTTTATCTATCATGTCTAGATCTTAAAACCTAAATCTGAAACCTCCGAACTCATTTCATTCCCAAATCCTATTCCACTCTCTCTCTATCTCTCTCTCATCCACAAACATATTATATATATATGTATATATATAGAGAGACGACGAGGACAGACAGACCTAATCAGAAAGGGCAAAGATTGTCTTTCTTACAGTATGATTGCCGGCGAAAGGCAGAATCGGAATCGGGATCGACGGACGCGGGAGCAGGACATGCAGGATAGACCTGAGAGAGGAGGAGAGGTCTGAATCGCCGGCGCCTATCGGAGAGTGAAGAAGGGAGAACTGGGAGAGATATTGCAGTAGATGG
>QPKB01000002.1:79284616-79371353 GCA_003546025.1 Camphora micrantha | reverse complement strand
AAACAAATAGCAAATCAAAGCAAATTAACGAAAAGCAAAGAAGATCTAACATACTTGATTCCTTACCTTGACTCAATTAGATTTTGAGTTCGTTAGATTCAATTAGACTTTTCCTTCGTCAGATGTATACATGGAAAGGATCAAAGTGTGACTTAACTACAGTAAAATTTACAACATCCATCAATCAAGTTGCCCAAGCAAGAAATTTAAGGGATTTACAGCATTCAAGAGTCAAACTACAACCAAACACCATGGATTGGACAAAAATAATAAGATCAAATGCTCTACTCTACTACAAACAATTAGGGCATGTACATAGAAAGTCTAAATGAGCTCTTCTACCACATCTCCAAAGACCAATAAAACCCATAGAAAACATGGTAATGGGGTCAATTGAATCATACGTCAAGCAATATGGATAAAATTTACAAGACCACTATTGAAAGTAAAAGGAAGAAAAATAAATCCAAAAGATATGGAAATCACATTTTTAGCTTATCAAAAGAAGAGCATAAAAGAAAAGGAATGTCAAGCATTTGACTATAATATAGAACTTAATATAAAAAACTACAATCAAACTATTAGCTAGAAAAGAAGAAATTCAATTGAAGAATACCATCGAAAAGTAAAAAAAGAAAATTAATCACGAAGAGAATCATAAGCCCGAGTTTTTTGGTAGAAACTGAGATGCATTAACAAAAAAAGAACTGCAAAAAATTATATTTTTAATCTTATTTTTCTCTATTTAAAGATAGAATATTTTAATATAGACTGGATTATAAATTTTTTTTTCTTAGAGGAAGTGAGTGAAATCTGTTCTTTGCAAGGCAGTAATAGAACTCAACCGAACATATTCCCATATAGTTTTGGTGTTACACTTTAGGAGCAAATCAAAGGAAAAATAAAAAATAAAAAAAAAATATAGCTTATCTCAAGTAATTTGACTTGATTCCTCATATACAAAACAATTTAAGCACTTTGGTAATCTGAATTTTATTTTTTAGGTAAAGACAATTATTTGTTTTGCTCATTTAAGCTTCCTGACATTAAACATAGTAAGAGAGAAGGTGCTACACTTCTAAGAGAGGGGTAAAACCTTTAAATTAATCATGACATTAGGATTCAATTTCAATTAAACCTTTAATGAAACAGTTCATGCTCAACTTAGCCAATCAATTAGTTGAACTCACCAATTGGAGTCAAACTAATGTCAATCAAGTGGCTGGTAAACTCAATAAGGTCATGCAAACAGTCCATGAATCCAATATGAGTTTTCTCTTACAGTAACCTTTAAAAAAAGAGATCATCTTACTGTGGTGTGCTGGGTTGGCTGGTTGCTTTGACAAGTTGTTGGAACATCTTTGATTCATTTATAGGGTCCATTCCTGATTTAGAAAGGTTGATCAGAAACTTTCTCATACCAAGTGTCAATATGCAATTCAAAACAACATGCTTTCAATTAGTGGTCATATCGTAATCTACCTTGATTTATCTCATCAACCACTCAAAATGGGCAGTTGTGAGGTCTTGCAACGAAACCAGATAGAGAATTGTGGAACCAGAGTGTTCCTAGAGAAACTAAATACTCTTCATGGCAGAAGAAGATTATAGCAACACATGATCAAAACTAAGAATCAGCTACATCATATATACCCATCCAGACTAATGATGGGCACTTAGCACCTGTAGCTGTCCTGCTTCCTTGATAGAACAGTATCAACATTTTAAATATGGGAAAGAAAATGTGAAGAGCATGCCTAGAAAATCAATCACAAAGAGGAAGAAAATGTGAAAAATAGAAATAACTATTGATATTGAAATGAATTGAAAATTAACACATTAAAACGGATTAAAACAAATGAGACAAATAAAAAGTTAAAATGTTAGTGAGCAGGTGTAATACTCTCCGTCTCTGAGAATTACAATACAATTCATTGGAACACCAATGCATGCAAAGATTGTTTCAGAAAATTAATATCACAATAAAAGGTGACAATAGCAACAACAATAAAAAATAAAAATAAAAAGAGAGATCATGCACCATCTTCACAACAACACATTGTACAACAGAAGAAAGTATTTGGCACCTCACAACTTATCATCCTAACAACACATTTTGCAACAACTCATATTTGCGTAATCTCTGTGAAACATAGTAGGTGTTGTCAAAATGATGAAATCATTTTTAAAATAAACCTGCCCTTTCTTAATTTGGGCATTTCATCTTTGGAGGAATTATATGCCAACATTTTCTTTAATAAAACCATAGGAATCTTTTTTCTTATTGATGAGGGGCATCCCATAGTATTTCACCCAATAGGACTAATCCCCTAGGTGCACATGACCTCGCTACACACATACACTATGACCAACTAAATATTGTAGGGTGTCGTACACATGATATGAAAGCAAACCCATGCCTTGTGACAAGCAACATAGGTTGATAGTGAACATTGCAGAGAAAGATTAGGATTTTTACAATTATGAACGCATAAGACAGGCACTTTTACAATGTACAGGGTATGAAAAAAACAAAGACTTCATAGATTAAAAAATGCTAAGAAAAGGAGAGGGAAGAGGAGGTGGAGGAAGAAGAAGAATAAGAGAAAGAAAAAGAAAAACCAAATACTTGCCATCTCATAATCATGTGTTACACCATTTATTCCTACCCCAAAGAAAAACGACAACAGGAAAAAAAAAAAAAAACAGAGATTTATTCCTACCAAAGAAAAAAACGACACAGAAAAAAAAAAAAAACAGAGATTATTTCCTACAAAGAAAAAAAACGACACAGGAAAAAAAAAAAAAAAAACAGAATTTATTTCTACCGCCAAAGAAAACGAAAACACAGGAAAAAAAAAAACAGAGAAAAGAAAAACGACAGATGTGTAACACCATTTATTTCCTACCCCCAAGAAAAAAACGACACAGGAAAAAAACAAAAAAAAACCAGAATTATTTCCTACCCCAAAGAAAAAACGACACAGAAAAAAAAAAAAACAGAAATTTATTTCCTACCCCCAAAGAAAAAACGACACAGGGAAAAAAAAAAAAAAACAGAGAAAAGAAAAGGAGAGGGAAGAGGAGGTGGAGGAAGAAGAAGAATAAGAGAAAGAAAGAGAAAACCAAATACTTGCCATCTCACAGTTCATGTGTACACCATTTATTTCATACCCCAAAGAAAAAACGACAAAGGAAAAAAAAAAAAAACAGAGAAAAGAAAAGGAGAGGGAAGAGGAGGTGGAGGAAGAAGAAGAATAAGAGAAACAAGAGAAAACAAGAAGCACCTGATCCGAGAGAGGAGACGGCTCCGGCGATCGATGGCTCGAGTTCCGGGTTGGTAGGAGGTGATGAGAATAGTGCAGAGCAGCACAAACCGTTTCCTAACACACCAAAAAAAAAAAAAAAAAAGAGAAAGGGAGATGGAAAATGGAGGTCGCTGAGGGAGAAGGAGGTGATGAGAAAGAGATTTGAAGAACTGAAGATGACTGTTTTTTTTTTCTGCAGAGAGTATTTAGGGAACAACCAGAGAGGAACGAAAGAGGGTTTTGATGTTCCCAGAGAAGAACTGCAGAGAGGAACGAAAGATGGTTTTGAAAACCTACCCCCCAAACGTGTTGCAATCTCCATTCACCACGTTTTGGTATATGACTGGCCCATTTGGGGGGCCCATTTTTAGGGGAAAAATCAGAGTCGACCACGAGCCAGCCAAAGTGTGGCTTTTATATATGGGTATAGAGATAAATTTCACGTAAGGAATAAGTACTCGGGAAATTAAATATTCGTTATGGCTAAATCTGATGTAAGTAAATGGTTAATGCAGATGTTTTAACTTGGGGAATAGATTTTAATATACCAATGGAGGTGTTCGGGTCTCATAATCCACAGCAGTGATGATGTTTTGTGGCTAAAATATCTGAGAAATTGCAGTCCCTAAAATTGGATATTGTGGAAAGCGAGAATCTTTTTCTTGCAATTTTGTTGTCAAACATGATGTAAGGTGACCTTTTACCTTTTTTCTTTTTGCTAAGTTGGATGGCTGGTCAAAGTGTTTCTTTAAATTTGAAGACCAAGGAATGGATCCTTGGTGTAATAGGAAGTGACAGCACCACTCAATCACGAGCCTGTTGGCATTTGACAATGTATGGTGACCTTTGTGGTGCCCTGTTTCATAAAAATGGTGAGAAGAGTGATTTTGTTTTTCCCAATTCAGTGATAAAGCTTCACATTCAGAGCTGTCTTTGTTCCATGGAAAAAGTGTGAAAATTGGAGGGTTTTTTTTTTTTCACAAAATTATTAAAGTGAAAGTTTCACGTTAAGTGCAGCCTCTTTTTCGTAAGGAAAAAAAAAAGAAAGAAATTCTTCGCGATTTCTTTGAGAACCATTTTCCATTAGAGTTGTGGAATTGATTTTACGTGGAAAGCAAAAATGGTTCTTCAGGGTACCACTTTTCCGCAGCGCTGTCCGAACTTGCACAATTTGTTATTTGTTGCTATGAGCTTCTTCTACTATGTTGTTTTGTGGGTGATTGTAGTAATAGCTTTATAAACTTTTTCTACAAAATTTTTACTGCTGCAAATGAAAAAAATACAATTATTTACACTATATTTACTGTTAATAAACAATCATCTTAGTTGTAACCTGCAACAAGGTAGTCTTTGCAGCCACTCACCAATATCTGACCACATGATTAATCCATGATTAATCCTACGAAAAATACTGACGCATTAATTAACTTTTTTTCTAAAATATACCCACATAACAAACCCACTTGATAGTCATTGGATCTTTGAATTTGCATTGATCCAAATGAATTAGACCATTGGTTTGGCTGACACTTTTTTTTTCTTCCTATTTTGTGAATCTAAAACTATTAAACTTATGGGACATGGATTAGGGGCTTTGATGATCTGATGGGCAAGCCGATCACAGGTTGAAGCAATTCAGCAATTGCGTATCTCTTTCTCCAAGGGATTGGGGGATAGACCATTGGGTTTCTCATGGTACTGAATCTTGCTATTATTCTTTGATGAGAGATCCTTCTGGGTAAGAGCTGTATACTCTGGCCTCAAAACCATGAGACTCAGTTGCAACAAAGCGGCAATGTAACGGGTACTGTGCAATATACATTGTGAACAGGACCCGCATGTTCATGTTTGTAGAAATTTCGAACAACAAAACAAAAGATAAAAACAGTCAACATCATACTATCTACGTTGCCAAAGAGGGACTAGAAGCGTAGATAAGTGGGTCCACATCATACTCTCTACGTTGTCAAAGTGTGACTATCTAGAATTCTGAGGTGTGCGGTGTGCCACACCGCTGCAAGATTTGCAGCACTTGTTTCATGGAAGGCCTGTGTGAAGGCACTTTCACAGTACAGTTGAGCCCCAGGTTGAATACCAGAGTCATCTCATTCAAGTAAGAAGGATCTTCTCTAAGCTCCTCATCAAGTGCTTCGACCAAGTCCTTCCCCTCCAACAAATGATGCCATGCCCATTCCACCAGGCCATTGCACCCATCGCACGTGCTGCTTGCCTTCTTTCCTGTCGCCAGCTCCAAAAGCACCACCCCAAAACTATACACATCGCACTTCTCGTTTGCTCGTGCCCAGACCGCATACTCTGGAGCAATGTACCCGAAAGTGCCCGCGATCGCAGACATGGACTCGGGCTCTCCCTGCCTGTGCCGGATCAGCATCCTGGCAAGCCCAAAATCAGCGATCCGGGCCTTAAATTCGGAGTCGAGAAGGATATTGCTGGACTTGACGTCTCGGTGGATGATGGGAGGGGAGCAGGAGTGGTGCATGTAGCAGAGCCCCTGGACTGCATCCACTGCGATCCGTAGCCGGATTGGCCAATCCAACGGTCCGGGTTCCATCATACCATTTCTCTTCTGATGCAGCCAGCGGTCCAAGCTCCCGTTCTCCATGTACTCGTACACAAGAAGCTTTGAATCTTGGCTCGAAATGCAGCAGAGCAACTTGACAATGTTGGCGTGTCGGATCCGGCCTAGTATTTCAATCTCAGCTTGGAATTCCTTTTCCAACTTGGTGTCCGACTTGTTGCTGTTATAAATCTTCTTCACGGCCACCATGAAGTTGTCCGTTTGGGTCCCTATTGAGATCCGATAAACCTTCCCGGATCCTCCGCTCCCAATAAGGTTGCTTTCGACCAGACTGTTTAAGATGTCGTCCTCCGTGAAATCCAGCCGATGGAAGGAGGTAAACCCCGACGTAGGCTTCGGGAGATCCTCCTCCTCCTCAACCTCCTCTCTCTGCTCTCGCTTCCTATTCTTGTGATCTCGTATAACGAAGAACCACGCGAGGAAAACGAGAACGAGGATTGAGAAGCCCGAGATGGCCAAGATGGAAACGAGAACTCTGGGCGATATTTTGGAGGAGTCGCAGGGGTGGATGTTGAAGTGGGAGGAGTGATTATGGTTGGACTTGGATGCACACTGATGATGCCAAAAATAGGTTTCGGGCACCACCGGTCAAGTTTAAAGTAATTAATGTGAAAAATAGAGAGAGAAAATGAGAGAGAGAGAAGGGGTTTATAGTGGTTCGGTCAGTGTGACCTACGTCCACTTTAAAATAGTGATTTTACTTCTCAAACGTGTAGTGATTACAGATAGAAAGATGGTGGTAAAGATAGATTGGAATAGCTCGCTTGCCCCTCAGTGTGGAGGGGCTCTGTGTTTTATAGTCGTCCCCTAACAGATGGGGACGACTCTTCAGCAGCGGACGCTTCCTTCAGGCGGAGTCTCCGAACCGCCCTCAACAGACGAGGCAGGTAGGATCTCTTCCGCAAGACTTGGTAAAAGCAGGTTAAAGGTAACGACGCTCTGACTTTGTACTTCGTGGATCTGGATCCGGACCCGACTCATGAGGAGTGGATCTGGACCTGGGCTCAACACAGACTCGGGTCACTCAGACCTGACCCGACATGTCGAACTGAATCTCTTGGACCTGACGGTTTGGGCCTGACCCGTCATTGTGGATTGAGCCATTTGGGCCTGACCCGTCATTTGCCCCTCAATGTCCTGCATTCAAAAAAGCTTTGAAAGGGGGACATTTCTAATAGTCAAGTTCCTTCTCTCTTCCAATTTTTTTTTTCTTTTTCTTTTTTTTTTTTTTTGGAAGTATCTCATAAAAATTACCTGCAAGTTAGTATCTCATAAAAACATGCTGCCACTTCGATATAATATGCTATTCGCAGAGGGGGTCCGGGGGTGTCCCCCGGCGGTGGTCGAGCTGACCGGTCAGCTCGCGGGGGTCCAGGGGGCAGCGCCCCCGGCGGGGGTGCGGGGGCAGCGCCCCCGACCAAATTTTTTTTTTTTTTTTTTTTTTATCCGGAAGAGTCCTCCTAACTTTGGACACTCTCAGATTCCGGGTTGCAGCAGGTGATAGATTTCAAAGTGGACCGCAGGAGGCGGCAGAGGCGGCGGGCGCCCTGGCGCTGGCGCCCTGGGCAGTGGGCGCCCATGGGCATGGGCGCCCATGGGCTTGGGCGCCCTGGGCAGTGGGCGCCCATGCCTTGGGCGCCCTGACATGGGCGCCCTGGGCAGTGGGCGCGGGTAGTGGAGGCTAGCATTGGGCGCCCTGGGCAATGGGCGCGGGTAGTGGAGGCCAGCATTGGGCGCCCTGGGCAATGGGCGCCCAGCTAGGGGAGCAGAGGAGCGGGCGCCCTGGCATGGGCGCCCCTGGTTTGGGCGTGGGCGCCCCTGGCTTGGGTGTGGGCGCCCCTGGCAGCAGCGGGGAGAGGCGTCCGTACTGCAGGAGCACCAGCGATGGTGGGCGCTGGGCGAGGAGAGGCAGCAGCGGCCGAACTGGGCGTGGAGAGGCAACAGTGGCTGAACTGGGCGTGGAGAGGCAGCAGCGGCTGAACTGGGCGCCCTTGGCGCTCGGCGTGGAGGCAGAGGCAGCCGAGCTGGGCGCCAGAGAGAGGCACGAGTGGCCAAACTGAGGCGCTTGCACATGGAGAAGCAGTAGTGACAACAAGGGCGTGGAGAGGCAACAGTGGCTGAACTGGGCGTGGAGAGGCAGCAGTGGCTGAACTGAGCAAGGGCGCCCAGCTAAGCGAGGCATCAAGGGCGCCCAGCTAAGCGAGGCATCAGGGTCGCTCAGCTCGGCGAGGCAGCAGGGACGCCCAGTTAGGCAAGGCAACAGCAGCAGCACCCTGGGCGACCTGGAAGTGACCTGGGCGAGCTGCTTGGGCGAGCTTGCGAGCTTTGGGCGCCATGGAGGAGGTTGGCCTTGGCGTGCAGGCATCAAGAGGCCCCACTTTGGGCGAGATAGGGGGTGTGGTTGCCCTGTGGATGCTGGGTTGACTCATTTGAGCGGCCAGACAACTAATTTAATGTAGTCCCTCGTGTTGCAGATGACCTGAGTTTCAAGCTGAAGATAGGCTGCCTGTTTGAGAACAGTGCAGAGGTAGGCCAAGCTTTTTTGGCGACCCGCGAGAGAGCCGCTAAGCTGGAGATAGGCTGCCTGTTTGAGAACAATGCAGAGGTAGGCCAAGCTTTTTGGCGACCCGCGAGAGAGCCGCTAAGCTGGAGATAGGCTGCCTGTTTGAGAACAGTGCAGAGGTAGGCCAAGCTTTTTTACGACTCGCGAGAGAGCCGCTAAGCTGGAGATGGGCTGCCTGTTTGAGAACAGTGCAGAGGTCAAGCTTTTCAGCAACTCGCGAGAGAGCCGCTAAGCTGGAGGTAGATTACATGTTTAAAAACAGTGCAGAGAGGCAGGTTTAGCTTTTGAAAGAGAAAAACCAATGTATACTCTTTTGTCTTGATGTTTTTCAATTAATACAAGAGGGGTGAGTCATCCTTTCCAAATCTTTATCCGAGAAGGATATTATTTCGTTAGCTTCATGCGTGGGCGCCTTAGACGGGTGTGCTTCATCAGGGTGTCTTGTCTTTCTGGCATGAGCCTTCAGGGCGGAGAGTGACTATGCTAGTCCTCCTGAGATAGTTCGGATTTCCCCAATGACCTGTGGGTCCTCGATATTTCGAGGTGGTGGCGGTGGTGGAGTTTGCCCTCTTCCAGCAACATATTGGCGCAGGTAACCATGCTGAATGAGATCTTCAATCTGCTTCTTGAGTTCAAAGCAGTCGTCAGTGTCATGACCATGGTCGCGATGAAAGCGACAATATTTAGTCAGGTTCCTGCGATTTGGAGGGGACTTCATCTTCCCAGGCCATTTTATGGCGGGGTCATCTTGTATTTGGAACAAGATGTGCCCAACAGTGGTGTTGAGAGGAGTGAATACTTGTTTGTCTCTGTGCGGAGCAGGACCGAGTCGGTCTCTAACAGGTACCCTCTCTGTCCTGCCTCGCTTGTCGCTAGTGTCCTCTTTTTCATCTCTGTCTGGCTCCTCCTTTCTCTTGTCCCCTGTTCTGGAGGACTCTCCCCGCCTGGCTCTGGTTATGTCTTCAGCGTTCATATACTTCTGAGCCTTTGCTAGTAGCTCTGGCATGTTCTTCGGCGGACGCTTCATCACCGAGAAGAGGAAGCTCGATGAGCGAAGGCCTCCTAGAAAGGCTGTCATTGACACCTTGTCATCAGGCTCTTCAACCTGAAGTACCTCCTCGTTAAAACGAGTGAGGTAGCTCCTAAGACTCTCATTTTTGTCCTGCTTTATGCTGAGCAGGTGTGTGGCAGGCTTCTGGTGGCGGCGCCCTCCGATGAAGTGCGAGACGAATGACTTGCTCAACTCTCCAAAGGTGGCGATGGAGGCTGGGGCGAGGTTGGCAAACCACTGTCGAGCGGAGCCCTTCAATGTGGTTGGGAACGCCCTGCACATTATCTCGTCAGGGATATTATGCAGCTGCATTTTGCTTTTGTACGTCTCTAAGTGGTCCAACGGATCCTTCCTTCCATCGAAGGTCTCTACGGATGGCATCTTGAATTTTTGAGGGAGTGGGTAGTTCACCACGTCAGGCTTGAACGGTGTATCCGTTCGCCCGACTAGATAATCTACCGTCTCTGGTGCCCGAGCTCTTATGGCATTGAAGACATCGCCCAGTTGATTCTGCATTTCTTTGATTTTTTCTTCCCAGTGATTGGGGGCTTCTCTGGACCGATCGTAGAAGTGACTCCCCACTTCTATACTTTGATTTTCATCTTCCTCCTCTTGGAAATGAGGTTCCTCCCCATTAGAAACAGAGGGAGGAGGTGGAAGACCGCCATGATTCGCTCCACCTGGAGGTGGGGGTCCTCCAACATGAGCTCCACCTTGGGGTAGAGGGACTCCGTGATGGGCGCGACCTTGAGGATCGACCAACAGCACTCCGAGAGGGGGGTTAGGAGGCACTCCCTGGGCGCCAGTGCCTGGTGGATGGGCGCCTAGGTCCTGGGCGCCATGGTGATGGGCGCCCAGACCTTGGACACCATGGGCGCCCAGGCCTTGGGTGCCATGGGGATGGGCGCCCAGGCCCTGGGCGCCATGCGGATGGTCGCCCGGGCGAAGCGCTCCCCTGCGAGGAGCTCCTTGGCGAGGCCCTCCTTGTGTTGCTCCTCCCACTTGCACTCCTCCTTGGCCTGCAAGCATGAGTTGCAGGATCTGCTGGTTTTGGGCTACCAGCTGCTGCATTGTGGCCAACATCTGTTGGGGAGTGGGATCTGGAGCGGCGGCAACGGGGGGAGGATTATTTGGTGGAGGATTGTCCTCTCCCTCTCGCCTGGAATTATTTTCTTGTCGCCTCGTCGATCTGGTGGTGGTCACCATGATTTTGAAAATGAAATGGTATGAAGTGAGAGTTTTGACTGTTCCCACAGACGGCGCCAAACTGATGATGCCAAAAATAGGTTTCGGGCACCACCGGTCAAGTTTAAAGTAATTAATGTGAAAAATAGAGAGAGAAAATGAGAGAGAGAGAAGGGGTTTATAGTGGTTCGGTCAGTGTGACCTACGTCCACTTTAAAATAGTGATTTTACTTCTCAAACGTGTAGTGATTACAGATAGAAAGATGGTGGTAAAGATAGATTGGAATAGCTCGCTTGCCCCTCAGTGTGGAGGGGCTCTGTGTTTTATAGTCGTCCCCTAACAGATGGGGACGACTCTTCAGCAGCGGACGCTTCCTTCAGGCGGAGTCTCCGAACCGCCCTCAACAGACGAGGCAGGTAGGATCTCTTCCGCAAGACTTGGTAAAAGCAGGTTAAAGGTAACGACGCTCTGACTTTGTACTTCGTGGATCTGGATCCGGACCCGACTCATGAGGAGTGGATCTGGACCTGGGCTCAACACAGACTCGGGTCACTCAGACCTGACCCGACATGTCGAACTGAATCTCTTGGACCTGACGGTTTGGGCCTGACCCGTCATTGTGGATTGAGCCATTTGGGCCTGACCCGTCACACACAATCCCGAGTTGTTGAGGAAGCTCGTCTCGAACTCCGGCTTGTCTAACTCGTTCGGTATCTTTCCGGTGAGTCGGTTGGAAGAGAGGTCGAGTTTGTGCAAGTGACGGTATCTGAGTGTTGGTGGGATCTCGCCGGAGAGCTGGTTTCCTGATAGGTCAAGAGAGTCGAGCGCACGCATAAACCCGATCCCCGGAGGAATCCTGCCAGTGAGCTGATTTTTACTGAGATTGAGAGTGTCGAGATATTCCAACGAGATGATATTTGACGGTATCTCTCCGGAGATTTTATTTTCTTGTAACTCAAGTGTCTGGAGCAAAGGGAGTGTAGTCAGACTTTCTGGAATTCTTCCAATAAATCTGTTGCAGTGTAGCCGAACGATTTTCAAGTTGGAGCATTTGCCTAGGGACTCTGGCAAGATTCCGCTGAGGTTGTTAGAGAAAACGTCGAGCGAATTGAGTAGGCCTCTGTGGCATAGGTTCTGCGGTAGCTTGCCCGAGAGTCCGATCGTGGAGACATTAAAATAAACGAGATTGGAATGAAGACCTAATTCCAGAGGCAGAGCCCCCGTCAAGCTGTTGTTGAAAAGGTGGATGCTGATCAGATTAGGCAGCTTCCCAATTCCTGCCGGAATTTTGCCAGAAAGTCGATTACTATACAGTGACAGAGATGTCAGATTCACCAGCTTGCCAAAATCTTCTGGAATCGTTCCTGTCAGTTGATTTTTGGAGAGAACTAAGTATTTCAGATTCACTAGCTTGCCAAAATCTCCTGGAATCGTTCCTGTCAGTTGATTCATGGAGAGATATAAGTATTCCAGGCCAAGAGCATCAATCGGTCCCGGGATTTCACCGGAGAAGCTATTGTTGTAGAGATAAACTGCTGTCAAATTCTTCGATTTGAACAAATCTCTCGGAATTCCGCCGCTCAGTTTGTTCCCTGAGAGAGACAGAAAATCGAGATGTGTGAGGTTCATGACAAGCCGTGGAAAATCACCGATCAGATTTGAGTTCCTAATGTTGAGGTACTTGAGCTTCTTCAACTGGCCGAATTCAGGCGGGATTCTCCATTGTGGCATGATCGAAAGGTAACTGAGACCCAGTAGTTCGAGATTCTCCAGATTGCTGATCTCTGATGGGACAGATCCATTGAAGAGGTTCCTAGAGAGACTGAGCATTGTAAGATTGGACATATGACCTATCTCCGGCGGGATGTCGCCAGTGAAGTTGTTGTCTTCCAAGTAGAAGTAGTGGAGGGAGGAGAGGCGGTCGATGTCTGAGGGGAGGCGACCGACGAAGTGATTGTACGAGATATCGAGGAGCTGGAGATTGCTGCAATTGGATAGATAGATGGGGAAAGGGGCAGGGATGTTGTTCCAGAAGAGGTCTATTTCGGTGAGATTGGTGAGGTCGCAGATGGAGGGCGGGATTGGGAAGGAGAGGTTCTTGTATGAAAGATGGATTTTATTGATGGTGCCATCGGTGGCGCATATGATCTCAGGCCAGGAGCAGTGGTCTCCATTCGACTCCATCGTCCAATTGGAGAGGGAAGGTGGGTTTTGCCATTCTGTTTTGAGTTTTAGGAGGATTCGCCGCTCGTTTTGCTGTAGAGTTTGAGGTAGAGATTTCGACAGAAAGGAAAATGAGTGGAGAAGAAGAAGAAAAAGCATGATGGGCGAAAGAGAAATGAAGAGTGTTTTTGTCATTGCTGGTAATGAAGGAGTTGTTGTTCGGTGTTTTGCTTTTTTCTTCCCAGTTGAGAGGAAATGAAAGGAAGGCGAAGGATACGTAAGCGCGACAAAGGCGTGTTGAATGGTTAGTTGGGGAATGTTCATGTGCATCTATCCCTCACCATATGGTGAGGGACACTTTCACAAGGGAGTATACCTCACCTATATACTTAAAAATTTTCTGTTTATACTTGAAAATCCTCATTTATGGAAGTGTCCCTCACCATATGGTGAGGGATAGATGCACATGAACATTTCCCTTGTTAGTTTAGTAGCCGTGATGCAAATACTACAGAGTGCACTAGAACTCTTGTATGCAGAATTGGGGCGGGCCCCAATCACGCCCGTCGATAGTAAGTCAAATCGTAGAAGATTACTATTTTTTTTTTCCAAAAACAAGAAATTCATTGTGAGAGTGATTTTTTTTTTTTTTTGAAAAATAAAATCATTTTGAAAGTTTCGCTCGAAGTGCGACATTTATTTTGAGAAAAAGTAGAAATAAAAATAATAATAAAGGGTTAGAGATGAAAATGAGGAAACATGAAAACGACCATCAGTCTGTTGTGCTCTACAACACAAGTGGAGTAGAAGGCCAATGACTTCGAAGTTGAACTGTTGGAGTCCATAGCTGAACTGTTGGAAACTTTGGCACCTGTGGGCCATGTCTCTAGATGTACATCTTATCCAAAGCGAGTCAGGATCTTCTGTGGTTCTTGGAGTCCATAGCTTGCTGGAAACTTTGGCACCTGTGGGCCATGTCTCTCATCTATCCACTTCTCCTCTCCAAACGTTAACACCGCTGTCTAGATGTACAGCTATCCAAAGCGAGTCAGGATCTTCCGTGGTTCATTATAGCACAAGTCATTCCCTGTGTGGATCTGACCCCTATGGGCCATGCATGGCTGCTACTTGACCGTTGACTCGGGATTTTGCACACCATCGTCGAGCTCCCACTGGGCCCCAACTATGGAAAAAAGGATTCCCCGAAATACGTGTGGAAAATGTTGGGTCCTCGTGGAAATTCTTGTCCCAAGTTATGGCGTCTGGATCCTTTGTCACATCTATCGCACCATATTATGGAGAGCCATGACCCAATCATGTCCAGGACATTCATTTTGGACGGTCTGGATCATCATTATATAGGCCCTATAGGAGTTCTTTGAAACCAGTCACAGGAGAAGCATAATATGCAGTGGCGGACCCAAAATTTTTATTTAAGGGGTGCGGACCTAAACAGGCAATTGAGTTTTGGGCATAAACCTAGGGTTTTTATGTGGTTTATGGAGATAGATGTTGAATTTTTTATGTGAATTTCCAAAGCACAGTCAGATTTTTCAATATGGTTTTATATGCAAACCGAGGTCCAACGGGTGCAACCGCCCCCACGTGGTTGTACCTAGGTTTGCCCTTGATAATATGTGCGAAAGAGGACCTGTGAAGGCCATTGGAGTCCAAATACCTTGTGAGTCATGTGGAACCCAGTCCCCAGGCGGGCCAGGCCTGAAAGTCAGGCCCCGGGTCAGATCGTTTGAAAGATATATATATTACACCAAACCACCATCCTTCCAGCCTAGTAGAAGGCGGTGCCCTGGTGCAGATCAACACCAGTTTAAACCCAACTGCCCCATTCAAGCCTTAAACAGTCCTTCCAGTTCATCTTTGTCCTCCCATTTGTCATGTAACCAATGGCTTAAACTTAAAAGCCATGTAATTCGGCCTGTACATTCGGCTATAAGGAGATTCGGATCAACTTTGAGATGCGTTGCTCTTTTTAGTGCTACAGAACTGATTTGTTTGAAAGTTGAACGGCGCATTTGAACGAGTTCTATGTCTTGAATGCATACACATCTAGGCTCTAGTTCGCCCTTGGGTATGATTCCAATGACAGTGAAGAAAATTCCTAAAGAATGATCAAAGAAAGCTCTTATGGTTGTAGAACACCATGAAAAATCAGATAAATGAAGTACCCATGGCAGATCTTATGGTAGAAGATTGTTTGAAGGAAATTCCATAGTAAAAGAAATTTCAGCATTTTAAGTTCTGTATGCTACTTCTATGTTCTTTGGTGTCTGATTTATTTCCATTATATTTTACTGCAAACACCATTTACTTTACATCTTCCCTCATGATGGCATTTTAAACAATATTAGTAAGGACTCTTTTTCTGTCAAATCCTTCCCTGTATTAGAATACATCCACCTCAACACTCCAAGTCCTATCCCTGAATGTACAATGGGGGGAGGAGACATTTTCATCCTTAGCCTTTGAGCATTCCACCAGCAGGGAAGATTTTCGCCTTTGAGCGCAAATTGCATCCACGGTCCAGCTATATGGGGCCCATCGGGCCTACTTTAGATTAGCACAGCTCTTTTCAGACACGTTTCCCTCCATGATGTGGTGTGATGCGCTTGTCCAATTTTATCTTCATCCAAAATTTACTCATAATCACTATTTTCAATTTTTTTAAAAAAAATCTACGATTAAAAGATCATTAAATTTTAAGGATGTTATATTAAGGGCCAAGGTAATTTGATGGGCTATTTTGAATTTGCATGACCCCTTATACAGAAAAAGTTGTTTCCATATATACGACACCCATGTGTTAGTAATGCATTCAAGTGGGCCCCATGAGATTAACTGCACAAGTACAATATAATATATGGTCTGTTCGGGGGTGGAGATTTTTTATAAATAAGATAGGGGATGCTCAAGTCCAATTCAGGTCCCCACCCGGACTCAACCTTACCTGAATTGGATGCAGGATTTAAAATTAACCACAAACCCACAGCTCAAATTCAAAAAGCCTAATAGAAAAGTTCACTTTGGGTCAGGTCGGGTCATGTGAGTTGGGTTTGACCTCACCCAAGTTGGATTTCCAGCTAGTGCTGGGTATTAAAATGTCCCTTGCCCCTCCTCATTTGTTCGATTTCCGGTGAGTCACTTTCCATGAAATAAGAATATCATACACAAAACCCCCACTATTTGGTAAAGGGCAACTCACCAATAAATGAAGAGCAAAGGAACCTAGGCCAGAACTACCATTCAGGTCCCCACCCAGTCTCAACCAAGGCCACAGACTCAACACTCGTATAGACAAGGAGAATGAAAAATATAGGTCATCTACACTTATGCCCTACATCCAGTTGGATCATTGGAAGTCATGCCACATTTGAAGTCATTCCACTAGTGTGAACTGGCCCACAATCTACATAATATGGTCCACTTTAAAAGTAGTATCATGGTTTTAAGACATATGAAATTAAAGCCTGGTCGCATATATATTAGGATATTGAATGTTTTCGATATTGGAATAGAAAAGGCTTAACAGTGCTAATCAAGGTAAAAAAAGACCACAAATAACACCAGATCCATAGATACTCGAATGAACATCCATCAGGGCTAGAAAACGCTATATGAAGGAGATTTTTCAGAACAGGGAAGATGCTGCAATGAGATTTGATACGTACAACTACTGAATGGGTCCTTGTAGTTTCCCATTAAAAAAATATATAATTTTTGTTTCAGGAGCCTATAAACTTATTGCCTGAAATTTGGCAATGCTACACTTGATAAGAGTTCCCAATAGTATCAGAAACCAGAAAATTATTATCTCCACTTCAAAACGAAGAAGGGCATAAAGCTAGTCTAAAGAAGCTAAATCTCTACAGTAGACAAGAGAAAATGATAATCCACCCAAAACCAATAGAATACTCTTAATCACATATGATGCCCATTAGTGATCTCCATGATGCACAAATATATACACATACCCACTACAAAATAAATCATCATATCAGATAAACAAGACCCATATCAAGATATTGAAGTAAGATAATATTAACAAAGGCATATTCAAAACATCATGATCTTCAAATCCCACTTCCTTATTTCCCCAAACAAATGTCCCTTCTCATAACAAGTACAGACCATGAATAGGAATAGCATAAGAACAGAGAAAAACAAGACCCTAAATATGTAAACATAGACAGTCATATAATGCACAAATTTTTTTTGATCTAAATCTTTTTTAATTAACAATCTGTACATGGACTCTTTAATCTCTCAGTGAACATTTTTTTAATCAGCAATCTTTATGTGGACTTTTTAATATCTCTCTCTCTATGTATGTAAATGTATAACCGATCCAAAATATCTCTATGCCAATAAAGGTGTTTGAAAAAAAAAAACCCTTCTCAGTTGGGAAACAATGCCAGACGACCCCTTTTTTCTTCAAAAAAAACCCAATCAACAAACCTAATCAGACGAAATCACTCTGAGTTCGTTTAATCTAGGGATTGGGTTTTATGTTTAAGAATAATGGCAAAAAAACGAACTTGCAGTCTCGATCCAATGAAAAACACCGAAAGCTCCGTTAAAACCTAATGCAATAGGAGAAAACAATTAAAATACATACCTCCATGTGCTTGCCAACTGTGTATAGGTTTTGAAAGAATGCGCCAAATGATGCTTGAGACTACTGGGACCAAAGAAAAGGAGAGGTGTCGACAAGGACATGGACTGTGGAAGAAATAAGGGAAAAAGGAAGGCGACGCAATGGAGAAGAAGGGATTTTTTTTGCGGTTTTAGTATAACGGCATTATTATTGATATCGACAACTTTTATAAACATCTAAAAAAAAACGGAAGGGGCCCTCTGGGCTCCTTTCGTCTCTAAAATCCTACCGGGTCGTCCACCTACTCATGGCTCACTACCATTGATTAAGATATCGGCCGATACCGGTTCATATCGGCCGATATGAACCGGTATTGGCCGGTACCGAGCCGATATCTCATTGAGATATCCGTCTCGGTAAATATCGCCAAAATCTCGGCCTATATCGGCCGAGATTATCTTCATATCGGCGGAACCGATATCTCGGCCGATATTTTGAAAATATCGGCCAAGATGAGATAAAAATAGTAAAAATCATAATTTTTTCAACTTTTTCCCCATCTTCATCATCTTCTCTTCTCTTCTCATCTCTTTTTCTACCCATAGCAGCAACCATACTCCATCACACATCCCTCTTGGATATTTTCAAATCCCACATCTATTTTTTGAAGAAAATATTATTTAAGGTAAGAGAAAATCAACTTAAAATATTTTATTATATGTTTTTTTTTAATTTTTAAATGAAGCATAGAAATCATGCTAGATCTACATACTTTCATGTTAGATCTACTCATACACATGATTTTGAATTTTTTTTCCAATTTTTTTTTATTTTCGGGTTTTTTTATATTTCAATTATAATATATCATTTTTTGGGGATTTCATCATAAATATGTTCTTTTAATGATTCATGATCATTGTATAGTGTGTAAATGATTGATCTACATACTTTTATACTAGATCTATATATTTAGAGTTTTCAAAATGATTTTTTTAAATCTTTATTTTTTCTAAAAAAAATTATTGTTACTTGTTAGAATATTTGTGATACTAAAGGATTATTAATAGTGTGTAATACACTCATACTCACTAATCTCTCTCTAGTCTCTAAACTCTACTAGTCTCCTCTTATTTCAATTAAACCATGAACCTTTTGATGCCCAAGTGCTTTATGATTTATCGATCTCACTATCATATCATGTTTCTGATTTTAATGTCATCTTCAGGGTCTTGAATTTCACAACTTATTTGATGATTGAGTTAGTATTAAATGATAATTGATATGTTATATTTATTTTCTTATATTTTACACTAATAAATTGATCATGAGCATTAATAATGGTTGCATTATATGAAATACTGGAAAAGACAGCGAGCTGCGACCCCAGACAGGACTCATAACTTAAGGTGACCGAGATTTTGATTTATTGTTGTTACTAATGGAAAAAAATATTGTTTTTCAGCATTTTCTAATATTCTGGATTTTTTGAATATTTTTGTGAATTTTTTCGGATTAAAAAAAATTCGCACTGCGACTACCGCGACGGACCGAAATCCGTGACCGATACCGATATCATATCGGCTTTTCGGCCCGGCCGATACCGCGACCGAGACCGAAATTTTAAACCATGCTCACTACGTGGCTTTTTCCCGTAGTTTTCCCATAAAAAAAATATATAATAAAGGGTTAGAGTTGAAAATGAGGAAACATGAAAATGACAGTTAGCCTAACGTATGGAACAAGCCGTTTGTACCTGGGCAAATGGAGGAAACATGGAAATGACAATCAATCTGCTGTGGTCCACAACACAAGTGGACTGGAGGCCAATGACTTCGAAGTTGGACTGTTGGAGTCCATAGCTTGTTGGAAACTTTGGCACCTGTGGGCCATGTCTCTCATCTATCTACTTCTCCTGCGGTCTAGATATACATCTTATCCAAAGCGAGTCAGGATCTTCTGCGTTCATTATAGCACAAGTTATTCCCTGTGGAAAGTTTGGCACCTATGGGCCATGCATGGCTCCACTTGACCGTTGACTCGGGATTTTGCACACCATCTTCGAGCTCCCACTGGGCCCCACTATGGACAAAAGAATTCCCCGAAATACGTGTGGAAAAAGTTGGGTCATGGTGGAAACTCGTCCCAAATTTTAGAGTCCGGATCCTTTGTCACATCTATTCGACTATTACATGCACATCATGTTTCTGAGACCCATGACTAAATCCCTCCCAGGACATTCATCTTGGACGATCCGGATCATCATTATATAGGCCCTACAGAGGAGTTCTTTGAAACTTATCAGAGGAGAAGCATAATATGTAGTGGCGGACCCAAGTTTTTCATTTGAGGGGTGCCGGCCCAAATAGGCAATTGTGTTTTGGGCACAAACTTAGAGTTTTCATGTGGGTTTTGGGGGCGTATGCTGAATTTTTTATGTGAATTTCCAAAGTACAGCCAGATTTTTCATTATGGTTTTATAAGCGGACCGAGGTCCAACGGGTGCGACCGCCTCCCACATAGTTGTTCCCAGCTCTGCCCCAGATAATATGTGCGACAGAGGACCCTTGAAGTCCATTGGAGTCTAAATGCCTTGTAAGTCATGTGGAACCCAGTCCCCAGGCGGGCCAGGCCTGAAAGTCAGGCCCAGGGTCAGATCATTTGCAAGATCTATTTGTTACACCAAACCACCATCCTCCCAGCCTAGTAGAAGGCAGTGTCCCGGTGCAGATCAACACCAGTTTAAACCCAACTGCCCCATTCAAGCCTTAAACAGTCCTTCCAGTTCATCTTTGTCCTTCCATTTGTCATGTAACCAATGGCTTAAAAGCCATGTAATTCCATAAATAAGATAGGGGATGCTCAAGTCAAATTCAGGTCCCCGCCCAGACTCAACCTTACCTGAATTGGATGCAGGATTCGAAATTAAGCACAAACACACAGCTCAAATTGAACAAACACCCATGCCCTCATTTGTTCCATTTCCAATGACTAGCTTTCCATGGAAGTGGAAAGAGATAACTACTCCCTCAGAGGGCGGGAGGGAGAGAGAGGGAGGGGCAAGTGTCCATGTTCAAGCTAAAGTTCTTTTCTTAATAAAGTCAGAGGACTAGACCTAACATCAAGGGTAAAACGTTATTGCAATAATAAGGTTTGGATTGGGATTGAACTTTGAAGGCTGCTCCTAATGAGAGTTCACCATAGGAATTCGGCCTCTTTCATTGGGTCCTGTGATGAAGATAGGACCAAAGGTAATTATCTATGGGGAATATATAGCCAATGGGAACCTACTCGAGTGCCTATCAGGTATGCGGCTCCTACCACAAAAATCTCATTTATTTACAGATAATTTTCACGTAAGGAATAAGTACTCGGGAAATTAAATATTCGTTATGGCTAAATCTGATGTAACTAAATGGTTAATGCAGATGTTTTAACTTGGGGGATAGACTTTTAATATACTAATGGGGGTATTCGGATCTCATAATCCACAGAAGCGATGATGTTTTGTGGCTAAAATATCTGAGAAATTGCAGTCCCTAAACATGGATAATGTGGAAAGCGAGAATCTTTCCTTGCAATTTTGTTGTCAAACATGATGTAAGGTGACATTTTTCTTTTTTTCTTTTTGCTAGGTTGGATGGCCGGTCAAGAGTGTTTATTTAAACTTGAAGACCTAGGGATGGATCCTTGCTGTGATACGAACGTGAGAGCACCACTCAATCACGAGCCTGTTGGCATTTGGCAATGTAAGGTGACCTTTGTGTAGCCCTGTTTCATGAAAAAGGGTGAGAAAAGTGATTTTGTTTTTCCCAATTCAGTGATAAAGCTTCACATTCAGAGCTGTCTTTGTTTCATGGAAAAAGTGTGAAAATCGGAGGGTTTTTTTTTTCACAAAATAATTAAAGTGAAAGTTTCACGTTAAGTGCAGCCTCTTTTTCGTAAGGAAAAAAAAAAAAGAAAGAAATTCTTCGCGATTTCTTTGAGAACCATTTTCCATTAGAGTTGTGGAATTGATTTTACGTGGAAAGCAAAAATGGTTCTTCAGGGTACCACTTTTCCGCAGCTCTGTCCGAACTTGCACAATTTGTTATTTGTTGCTATGAGCTTCTTCTACTATGTTGTTTTGTGGGTGATTGTAGTAATAGCTTTATAAACTTTTTCTACAAAATTTTTACTGCTGCAAATGAAAAAAATACAATTATTTACACTATATTTACTGTTAATAAACAATCATCTTAGTTGTAACCTGCAGCAAGGTAGTCTTTGCAGCCACTCACCAATATCTGACCACATGATTAATCCATGATTAATCCTACGAAAAATACTGACGCATTAATTAACTTTTTTTCTAAAATATACCCACATAACAAACCCACTTGATAGCCTATATAAGTCGACCAGAGCCATTCACGCCCGATAGTCATTGGATCTTTGAATTTGCATTGATCCAAATGAATTAGACCATTGGTTTGGCTGACACTTTTTTCTTTCTTCCTATTTTGTGAATCTAAAACTATTAAACTTATGGGACATGGATTAAGGGCTTTGATGATCTGATGGGCAAGCCGATCACAGGTTGAAGCAATTCAGCAATTGCGTATCTCTTTCTCCAAGGGATTGGGGGATAGACCATTGGGTTTCTCATGGTACTGAATCTTGCTATTATTCTTTGATGAGAGATCCTTCTGGGTAAGAGCTGTATCCTCTGGCCTCAAAACCATGAGACTCAGTTGCAACAAAGTGGCAATGTAACGGGTACTGTGCAATATACATTGTGAACAGGATCCGCATGTTCATGTTTGTAGAAATTTCGAACAACAAAACAAAAGATAAAAACAGTCAACATCATACTATCTACGTTGCCAAAGAGGGACTAGAAGCGTAGATAAGTGGGTCCACATCATACTCTCTACGTTGTCAAAGTGTGACTATCTAGAATTCTGAGGTGTGCGGTGTGCCACACCGCCGCAAGATTTGCAGGACATGTTTCATGGAAGGCCTATGTGAAGGCATATTCACAGTACAGTTGAGCCCCAGGTTAAATACCAGAGTCATCTCATTCAAGTAAGAAGGATCTTCTCTAAGCTCCTCATCAAGTGCTTCCACCAAGTCCTTCCCTTCCAGCAAATGATGCCACGCCCATTCCACCAGGCCGTTGCACCCGTCGCACGTGATGCACGCTCTCTTTCCAGTCGTCAGCTCCAGAAGCACTACACCAAAGCTATACACATCGCACTTCTCGTTTGCTCGTGCCCAGACCGCATACTCTGGAGCAATGTACCCGAAAGTGCCCGCGATCGCAGACATGGATTCGGGCTCTCCTTGCCCGTGCCTGAACAGCATCCGGGCAAGCCCAAAATCAGCGATCCGGGCCTTGAAGTCGGAGTCGAGAAGGATATTGCTGGACTTGACGTCTCGGTGGATGATGGGAGGGGAGCAGGAGTGGTGCATGTAGCAGAGCCCTTGGACCGCATCCACTGCAATCCGTAGTCGAATTGGCCAATCCAACGGACCGAGTTCCATCTTACCATTTCTCTTCTGATACAACCAGCGGTCCAAGCTCCCGTTCTCCATGTACTCGTATACAAGAAGCTTTGAATCTTCTCTCGAAATGCAGCAGAGCAACTTGACAATGTTGGCGTGTCGAATCCGGCCTAGTATTTCAATCTCAGCTTGGAATTCCTTTTCCAACTTGGCGTCCGACTTGTTGCTGTTATAAATCTTCTTGACGGCCACCAGGAAGTTGTCCGTTTGGTTCCCTATGGAGATCCGATAAACCTTCCCGGATCCTCCGCTCCCAATAAGGTTGCTTTCTACCAGACTGTTTAAGATGTCGTCCTCCGTGAAATCCAGCCGATGGAACGAGGTAAACCACCATGTAGGCGTAGGGAGATCCTCCTCCTCCTCCTTAACCTCCTGTCTCTGCTCTTGCTTCCTATTCTTGTGATCTCGTCTAACAAAGAACCACGCGAGGAAAGCGAGAACGAGGAGGATTGAGAAGCCTGAGATGGCCAAGATGGAAGCGAGAACTCGGGGGGATATTTTGGAGGAGTTGCAGGAGCGAATGTTGAAGTTGGTGGAGTGATTAAGGTAGGACTTGGATGCACACAATCCCGAGTTGTTGAGGAAGCTCGTCTCGAACTCCGGCTTGTTTAGCTCGTCCGGTATCTTTCCGGTGAGTCGGTTGGATGAGAGGTCGAGTTTGTGCAAGTGACGGTATCTGAGTGTCGGCGGGATCTCGCCGGAGAGCTCGTTTCCTGATAGGTCAAGAGAGTCGAGCGCACGCATAAACCCGATCTCCGAAGGAATCCTGCCAGTGAGCTGATTTTTACTGAGATTGAGAGTGTCGAGATATTCCAACGAGATGATATTTGACGGTATCTCTCCGGAGATTCTATTTTCTTGTAACTGAAGTGTCTGGAGCAAACGGAGTGTAGTCAGACTTTCTGGAATTCTTCCAATAAATCTGTTGCAGTGTAGTCGTACGATTGCCAAGCTGGAGCATTTGCCTAGGGACTCTGGCAAGGTTCCGCTCAGATTGTTAGAGAAAGCGCCGAGCTGACGGAGTACGCCGCCGTGGCACAGGTGCTGCAGCAACTTGCCCGAGAGTCTGTTCGTGGAGACATTAAAATAAACAAGATTGGAATAAAGACCTAATTCTGGAGGCAGAGCCCCAGTCAAACTGTTGTTGAAAAGCTGGATGTTGGTCAGATTAGGCAGCTTCGCAATACCTGCCGGAATTTCGCTAGAAAGTCGGTTACTGAACAGAGACAGATACGTTAGATTAATTAGCTTGCCAAAATCTTTTGGAATCGTTCCTGTTAGTTGATTCATGGAGAGAACTAAGTATTCAAGATTCACCAGCTTGCCAAAATCTTCTGGAATCGTTCCTGTCAGTTGGTTCATGAAGAGATATAAGTATTCCAGGCCAAGACTATCAATCGGTCTCGGGATTTCACCGAAGAAGCTATTGTCGTAGAGATAAATGATACTCAAATTCCTCAATCTGAACAAATCTCTCGGAATTTTGCCGCTTAGTTTGTTCTCTGAGAGATCGAGCATATATAGATGTGTGAGGTTCATGAGAATCCCCGGAATATCGCCAATCAGATTTGAGTTCCAAATCCCAAGGGTATCGAGCTTCTTCAAGCGGCCGAATTCAGGTGGGATTCTCCATTGCGGCACCATCAAAAGGTTATTGAGACGCAGGGATACAAGATTCTCCAGATTGCCAATCTCTGAAGGGATAGATCCGTTGAAGAGGTTCCGAGAGAGACTGAGCTCGGTAAGATTGGACATATGACCTATCTCCGGCGGGATGTCGCCGAAGAAGTTATTGTAGGAGAGGGAGAAAGAGCGGAGGGTGGAGAGGCGATCGATGTCGGGAGGCAGGCGACCGACGAAGTGATTCGATGAGATGTTGAGGTATTGGAGATTGGAGCAGTTAGAGAGATAGATCGGGAAAGGGCCGGGGATGTTGTTCCCGTAGAGATCGATGTCAATGAGATTGGTGAGGTCGCAGATGGAGGGCGGGATTGGAAAGGAGAGGTTCATAAATGAAAGATCGATTTCAGTGATGGTGCCATCGGTGGCGCATTTGATCTCAGGCCAGGAGCAGTGGTCTCCATTCGACTCCATCGTCCAATTGGAGAGGGAAGGTGGGTTTCTCCATTCTGTTTTGAGTTTTAGGAGGATTCGCCGCTCCTTTTGCTGTAGAGTTTGAGGTTGAGATTTCGACTGAAAGGAAAATGAGTGGAGAAGAAGAAGAAGAAAAAGCATGATGGGCGAAAGAGAAAGGAAGAGTGTTTTTGTCATTGCTGGTAACAAAGGAGTTGTTGTTCGGTGTTTTGCTTTTTCCTTCCCAGTTGAGAGGAAATGAAAGGAAGGCTACGTGAGCGCGAAAAAGGCGCCTTGAATTGCTAGTTTAGATGTCGTGATGCAAATGCTACAGAGTGCAGTGCACTAGAACTCTTGTATAAAGAATCGGATCGGGCGTGCCCCTATCACTCCAGTCAATAGTAAAAGTCAAATGGTAGAAGATTACTTTTTGTTCTTTTCAAAAACTAGAAATTAGAAAGATAAAATCATTGTGAAAGTTTCGCATGAAGTGCGACGTTTATACTGGGAAAAAAAGTAAAAATAAAAATAAAAATATGAAAATGAGGAAACTTGAAAATGATAGTGAGTCTAACGTATGGAACAAGTTGTTCCTCCCTGGGCAAATGGAAGAAACATGAAAATGACAATCAGTCTGCTGTGCTCCACAACACAAGTGGGCTAGAGGCCAATGACTTCGAAGTTGGACTGTTGGAGTCCATAGCTTGTTGGAAACTTTGGCACCTGTGGGCCATGTCTCTCAGCTATCCACTTCTTCTCCTCTCGAAATGTTTACACCGCTGGCTAGATGTACATTTATCCAGAGCGAGTCAGGATCTTCTGTTGTTCATTATAGCACAAGTCATTCCCCGTGTGAAAAGTCTGACACCTATGGGCCATGCATGGCTGCTACTTGACTGTTGACTCGGGATTTTGCACACCATCGTCGAGCTCCCACTGGGCCCCACTGTGGAAAAAAAGGATTCCCCCAAATACGTGTGGAAAATGTTGGGTCATCGTGGAAATTCTTGTCCCAAGTTATGGCGTCTGGATCCTTTGTCACATCTTTCACACTCATCATGTTTCATAGACCCATGACCCAATCCCGTCCAGGACATTCATCTTGGACGGTCCGGATCATCATTATACTTAGTCAAAACTCCAGTGCTAAGTAGGGACAATATAATTAGTAGTAGTTATAATGTAAAGGTTTAAAATAAAAAATCAATAGAAATAGTTTAAAATGTAATCCTAAAAAAAATCGATAAGTTATTTATTTGAGAGGATGGAGAATAGGAAATGGCTTGTGGCGTTTAAAGGTCGAAAATGTAAAGGCATGAATAGAAATACAAAGAGGAGAGGAAAGAGTTTACGAAACATTGAATTAGTAAAAACAATGTTATTAATAAAGCTAATATTAGTAGGATGATTAATGAGTGATATTAGTACGATTTATAAAAGTTAAAATCACACACACAAAAAAGAAAAAACCCAGACTACACCCTTTCTCCATCGGCAAGCATGCATGGTAGCACATCAGTTATATGGAAAGTTTCTCGTTTCCTCTTTAGCTCTACGCTGTTGTTGCAAGTTTTTCTTTTTTCAATAATATTGACATTTTCTTATTAATTATGAAACTTATTATTTTTGTTGATCAATTCCATATATTATATATTCATTTGAGTTTAGTTTTATTGTAAAATGGTTGTTATAGAAAATTAATGACTATATAGGAAATCATATACAATAGTTATTTCAAAAGTTTGAACATCTATGCCTAAAGTACAATGCATAAGTATGAAAATAATAACAACAATATTTATAGAGGTCAATATTCTAAAAATATAGTTATTTTTATAAATACCTCGTAAATAAATTCCAACTCACGGTCAATATTCCAAAGTGGGCCAGGTCCCTTTCTCATTAACTAATTTTAAGTTTTTGTTGATAACTATTAATAAAAAAAGATGTTATATGGTGTAGTGGTTGGGTTGCTCATTTGAAATCCATATTGTCCTGGTTCAAGTCTTGGCATGAACCAGATTAATTTTTACCATATTATTAGAAATACACTGGTCGGGCTGGGTCCAAAAAGTGTGCTTTATCTCTGGCCCATTAGTTGGTAGGGCCTGGCATTAGAAGGAGGTCAAAAATTATAAGACAGTCAAAATCAAATCTGAAATTGACAGCGAAATTGGAAATCGAATCCACTTTGCTTCATATATTATAATAGGCCCCACACTACAGAGGAGTTCTTTGAAACCAGTCACAGGAGAAGCATAATATATTAGTACGTGCGAAAGAGGACCCGTGAAGGCCATTGGAGTCCAAACAGCTTGTGAGTCATGTGAAACCCAGTCCCCAGGCGGGCCAGGCCTGAAAGTCAGGCCCAGGGTCAGATCATTTGCAAGATCTATATGTTACACCAAACCACCATCCTTCCAGCCTAGTAGAAGGCAGTGTACTCCTGGTGCAGATCAACACCACTTTAAACCCATCTGCCCCATTCAAGCGTTAAACAGTCCTTCCAGTTTATCATTGTCCTTCCATTTGTCATGTAACCAATGGCTTAAACTTAAAAGCCATGTAATTCGGCCTGCACATTTGGCTATAAGGAGATTCGGATCAACTTTGAGATGCGTTGCTCTTTTTAGTGCTACAGAACTGATTTGTTTGAACGTTGACGGCACATTTGAACAAGTTCTCTGTCTTGAATGCATACACATCTAGGCTCTAGCTCCTCCCCCTTGAGTATGATTCCAATGACGGTGAAGAAAATTCCTAAATAATTAATGACCTAAGAAAGCTCTTATGGTTGTAGAGCCCATGAAAAATCTGAAAAATAAACTACCCATGGCAGATCTTATAGTAGAAGATTGTTTGAAGGAAATTCCATAGTAAAAGAAATTTCAGCATTTTTAGTTCTGTATGCTCTACTTTTATGTTCTTTGGTGTCTGATTTATTTCCATTATATTTTACTGCAAACACCATTTACTATACATCTTCCCTCATGATGGCATTTTAAACAATATTAGTAAGAACTCTTTTTTTGTCAAATCCTTCCCCTGTATTAGAATACATCCACCTCAACAATGGTGGGAGGAGACATTTTCATCCTCAGCCTTTGAGGATTCCACGAGGGAGGATTTTCGCCTTTGAGCAAATTGCATCTACCGTCCATCTATATCTACTTTAGATTAGCACAGCTCTTTTCAGACACTATCCCTCGATGATGTGGTGTGATGCGCTTCTCCAATTTTTTGTTCATCCAACATTTACTCATGATCACTATTTTGAATTAAAATAAAATAAAATCTATGATTAAAAGATCATTAAATTTTAAGGCTGTTATATTGAGGGCTAAGGTAATTTGATGGGCTATTTTGAATTTGCATGACCCCTTGTCTGTAAAATGACGTTTCCACATGTACTACCCTGAATGTTAGGAATGCATTCAAGTGGGCCTCATGAGATTCACTGCATAAGCACATTATAATATATGGTCTGTTCGTGGGTGAAGATTTTTGTTAAGTAAGATGGGGGTTGCTCAAGTCAAATTCAGGTCCCCGTCCAGACTCAACCTTACCTGAATTGGATGCAGGATTCAAAATTAACCAAAATCCCACAGCTCAAATTGAACAAGACTAATAGAAAGGTTCACTTTGGGTCAGGTCAGGTCGGGTCATGTGAGTTGGGTTTGACCTGACCCAAGTTGGATTTCTAACAAGTGCTGGGTATTAAAATGTCCCATGCCCCACCTCATTTGTTCCATTTCCAGTGAGTGGAAAGAGATGACTACTCCCTCACAGCACATAACCTAATAATATAAAAAAAAAAAGGAAAAAAGAGAGAGAGAAAAGGAGAAAGTTCTTTTCCTAAACAAGAAAATCATACACAAAACCCCCACTCTTACAAATGACATTTAGGAAACGGAAACTCACCAATAAACGGATTAACTTTCTTTACTATCTCTTTTTAATTGACAGTAATGGAAGCAGCATTTCTGTTCTATTCATGAAATGTGGTGATCAATCCATCAGTTGGTCCAGTGAAATAGATTTTGAATATTTAGATACATCGTACACAATGGGCCTTAGGGCAGTGGAGCGATTTGGACTTTTCAATGGTGGGCCCCACCAATGATTTGAACTTGGGCGCTTCAGTGCATGGTAGTTCTGCCCTGGAAGGGCACGAAGCCAGGAACCAAAGGCGGTGAGGTCTCTCAACCAACACTAATGAAGATAAGTAATACAAGTGCACCGCCCCCTCAGCTCAGCTAACCTGCTAGGAAACCTTATTTTTTATAATTCACCCAAAAACCATGACCCCACTCAATTCATTCTACAAACGAAAGAGACTAGCAAGTTCATTCTTTCAAAAAAGACTTATTCCAAAGTCTCGAGACCTAATATCAAACTAGAAAAATCAGGAACTAAGCAGTAATCTGGACAGAGAGAACACAAAAACCCATTCTTCAACCTTGAAGGTAGCTGAGCTGGCAATGGAATTGAATTTCTAGGCTAGAATCCCCATTAGTCAAACATCCTACTAATCTTAACACTCTCGATTCATATAACAAACCCCACAGTCCAATTGCTAATGATTAGAAGTTCTCCTTTGGCTTCCCAAGCATTCTAATGGGGGCATTAGCAGCTACCACTTATTGAAATGAATGAAGATTGTGTATCTAATAATTTTTTTCTTACCATTATTAGCTGCTTAATTTTTTTGAGTCTTTTCCCCCTACATTTCCGATTCTGCTTTCAATAACTGGATGTCCATTTGTGAGATTGGTCTTCACCCTTAAAACAATAAAAAAAAAGAAAAAAGTAACTGAATGTTCAACTCTGCTTGTTATCGGTGTGGATGACAATCCAGATATGATTGAATCTTCTAATTTCAATGTCAACAATGATATAAATTCATTTCAAGTTGGTTCATGCAAAAAGCACGAAAAGGTTCTTGTTCTTGTACTTGCATCAGTAATTCCATCACTAGTTGTTCTAACAATTGCAGTTTCTGTACTTTGGAAATTCCCACAACAGAGAGAGGTAGCATTGCCATTTTCACTACACTTTTTACATATTTCATTAATGATTTTATATCTCTATACCATAAATTCTTAATCACGAACTAATTCTCTCTATACCATAATTTTTTTTTTGCTCATATGGTTTTTCATATGTAAATAAAGTAACATAATACAATCTAAAGGTGGTGAGAACAGAGTTGCCTTACATTTTTGGTTTTGAACTTAACCCAATAAAATACAGTATGTCATGGCTGAGACACTGTATGCATTGGGAGATACAACTTAAGTTTAAGATGAGTTTAAAACCATGTGTATGATGTTGGACTTAAAAAGTGAAGGTCCCTAACAACTTCAAAAAGGTGGTTGGCAAAGCAGGACTTGGGAGTCGTTTACCATGGCTACATGAAAATTGGCACACAAGTTGCTATCAAGAAGCTCTCTCAATTATCATCCCATGGGTCCAGGGAATTTTGTACTAAGGCAAGTGTCCATGTTCAGCTAAAGTTCTTTTCTTAACAAAATCAGAGGACTAGACCTAACATCAAGGGAAAACTTTATTGCAATATGAATGTTTAGATTGGGATTGAACTTTGAAGGCTGCTCCTAATGAGAGTTCACCATAGGCATTTGGCTGGGTATTGTGATGCAGATAGGAACAAGGCAAATATCTAAGAATATATAGCCAATGGGAACCCATACGAGTGCCTATCTGGTATTCGGCTCATGCCACAGAAATCTCATTTAGAGATAAATCTCACATAAGGAATAAGTACTTGTGCAATTAAATATCCGTTGTGGCTAAATCTGATGTAAGTAATAAGTAATGCAGATGCTTTAACTTGGGGGATCCAATTTCTAATAGCACTAGACATTGCACAGGGTTAACATAATATAATGGAAGTTGCAAGTTCACCAATCACAAGATTAGTACAACCACAACATTTTGCCTTCGACAATCACAGAGTTGTGCTTAGCGAAAACTTCCTTTTTATAATCCTCCGATTATGGTGATATTGTTAGTCTGAGTACATTCAGTAATAATTCAGCATTTAGTAGTCAGTTGTTTACAACAGTGAATGAAATCAACTGAATAGAATACTGAAAGTAATCTAAAAGAAATTAACATTCACTTACTGTTTGAAGGCAGAAAACCAGTAGAAGGAGGCTGATCAAGGCTAGTGTTAAACACTATGTCCTTAAGACAAAATTCGCCCTCGCTAAGGTGCTAACGAGCTTCAGTAGCGTCTGTCTCCCAGGATACAATGATCGGTACCACAACAGTTGCAGCACTACAAACTGTGTGACTGGCGAACCAATTAGTGCAACAGGACTCTCTCTCTGGACTCAGATGACTCGAAATGGCAATGCAACAGCAATGGATTTGATGAGCAAAATGGATGAACAAGATGCATATTTATATTATGCTTCATGTCTATTCATGGAGTTGGACACACCCTTTTATATGTGAAAGGACACATCACTTTGGATACACCCTTTCATATGTGAAAGGACACATCACTTTGGACACACCCTTTCATATGTGAATGGACACATCCTTTCATATATGAATAGACACATCTTTTCATATGTGAACGGGTAGTGGACCGAGCCAAGCCCAACTCGCGTGAAGTCCAAGCCCAAGCCCAAGCTCAAGCCCTGTTTGGTTCGGTGCAGGGCAAGTAGTGGTGTTTTAGGAGGCAATTTCTCATTCACTCCTTAATGGATTAGAGCAATCCAATACATGTTCTTAATCTACTCATGTGATAGATTACATTCTCATGTATTCCCACCTAAAATGATAAGTGGGTCCCACTTAGATTTTGGCTCAAAGTTTACAAAAATTAGTGGTGCTCTTAGCCATTTTTCCAACAATCCCCCACATGAATGAAATTGACTGAAAGCAATGAAATGATATGCAGACACATAGAGAGAGTACAATTGGAAAGCTTCTGTATAGAGAAAGGTAACTTGTGGCCTTGAACATTCCCTTGTGAATTACTATCGGATTTATTGGTTGAACAGTGAACATGATGTCTTGAACTGATCAACCTTTTGCGTAAACCGAGACAATAGAGTTCACACAGAATCTTCCCGGACACAGTTGGTTCTCATGATTGTGTTCGTTTTGGCCCTGAACAATGCCTGGTTTCATGAGTGCTTTAGAGAATCTAGCCTTATTATTCTCATAGAATCGGCACAGTTCACACTCACATAGGTGATTCTTATTAAGAGTATCCTGTTATACTCCATCTGATAAGTCAAGATATAAGAATCATTAAAAGCTTTGCTTATCCCAATTACCGCTGCAGGTATCACTATTAATATCATAGGAATGGGCAGGAGAGTTTATCTCCATAGTGATATCGTTAAGTCACACACAATTTAGTTGTCCCTTTGAACCTAGATCTTGGGATCTCCAGTCAACTAGGTAGAGTTTCCATTATGGCGACTTTTCATTCATAGGTTTTAAGCCCATTCCCCTCGATGAACGAATTACGTGCTCTCTCGCTAAACCTTTGGTAAAAGGATCAGCAATGTTATCTATGGACTTTATGTACTCAATCGTCATAATGTCATTAGAGAGCAGTTGCCTCACGGTATTATGCCTTCGACGAATATGTCGAGACTTACCGTTATATATTTTACTATGTGCCCTTCCAATTGCTGATTGACTATCACAATGAACACAAATAGGAGGCACAGGTTTCGACCACATTGGAATATCTTCAAGGAAATGACGAAGCCACTCAGCTTTTTCACCAGCTTTATCCAATGCAATAAACTCAGATTCCATAGTGGATCTAGCAATGCATGTTTGTTTAGAAGATTTCCAGGATACTGCTGCACCACCAAGCGTGAATACATATCCACTTGTGGACTTTGAATCTTTGATATCTGATATCCAGTTAGCATCACAGTACCCTTCAAGTATAGCTGGATATTTAGAATAATGCAATCCATAGTTTTGGGTGTATTTTAAATATCTTAAAACCCTGACTAAGGCCTTCCAGTGGTCTGCTCCTGGGTTACTTGTGTATCTACTCAATTTACTAACAGCATATGCAATGTCAGGACGAGTGCAATTCATTACATACATTAGGCTGCCAATTATTTGCGCATATTCTCGTTGTGATATGCCTTTTCCATTATTCTTGGATAAATGGATACTAATATCTATAGGTGTTCTCACTGGACTGCTACTATCTTGATTATATTTCTTGAGTATTTTCTCAATATAATGTGATTGAGATAATATCAGTGCATCCGATGTTTTAGAAATCTTTATTCCTAGTATGACATCGGCAACACCTAAATCTTTCATATCAAATTTATTGTTTAACATTCTCTTGGTAGCTTGAATAATACCATCATTGCTACCCATAATGAGCAAATCATCAACATATAAGCAGATAATGACACAGCCATTGTTAGTGTTCTTAACATACACACACTTGTCACATTCATTGATCTTAAACCCATTTGACATCATTAAACTGTCAAATTTCTCATGCCACTGCTTTGGTGTTTGTTTTAATCCATATAAAGATTTGACAAGCCGACAAACTTTCTTAGTTTGACCTGGAACATTAAACCATTCTGGTTGTTCCATATATATTTCTTCGTCTAATTCACCATTTAGGAAAGCTGTCTTTACATCCATTTGATGTATCTCGAAATTGTGTATAGCAGCAATTGCAATTAATATTCGAATGGATGTTATCCTCGTAACTGGTGAATAAGTATCGAAATAGTCCAAGCCTTCCTTTTGTCTGTATCCTTTAACAACAAGCCTGGCCTTGTACTTTTCAATTGATCCATCTGCTTTCATCTTTCTCTTGAATATCCACTTGCATCTAAGAGTTTTGCAACCTTGTGGAAGATCCACTAGTTCCCATGTATGATTTTGCAAAATGGATTCAATTTTGCTATTTATGGCCTCTTTCCAATATTGTGCCTCGGGACTGGACACCGCTTCTTTAAAGCTTTGAGGCTCATCTTCTAACAAAAATGTTAGGAAATCTGAACCAAACGTTTTTGATGTTCTAACCCTCTTACTTCGTCTAGGTTCATCAATCTCTTGTTGGTTTTGATTACTGCTACTAGCAGTATCATGAGTTCTTTTAGGAGAACTCGTTTCCTCCGATGGTTTATAAGGAAATACATGTTCAAAGAACGATGCATTCCTTGACTCAATAATAGTATTAGGATGCATATCGGGAATCTCAGACTTGTGAATTAAAAACTGATACGCACTGCTATTATGAGCATACCCAATGAATACACAGTCCACTGTTTTTTGTCCTATTTTAACCATTTTAGATGTAGGAACCACCACTTTATCCAAACACCCCCACACTTTCAAGTATTTGTAAGTAGGCATTCTGCCTTTCCACAATTCGTAGGGGGTCTTATTGGTTTTCTTTTGGGGTATTTGGTTGAGAATATAATTTGCGGAGAGGATAGCATCCCCCCACAAATTTTGAGGTAATCTAGAACTTATTAACATAGCGTTCATCATTTCTTTTAAAGTTCTGTTTTTCCTTTCAGCAACACCATTTTGCTGAGGTGAATAAGGAGCAGTAGTTTGGTGTATAATGCCATTTTGTGAACAAAATTCACCAAAAGGTGATTCGTATTTACCACCTCTATCGCTTCTTATCACCTTAATTTTCTTGTCAAGTTGATTCTTAACCTCATTCTTGTAATGTTTGAACATTTCCAAGGTCTCATCTTTACTTCTCAATAAGTAAACATAACAGTATCTTGTGCAATCATCAATGAATGTAAGAAAATATTTCTTACCACCTTTAGTTTGAACAAACTTCAGGTCACAAATATCAGAATGAATTAACTGAAGGGGTTCAGAAGTTCGATCAATTGAATGAAAAGAAATTCTAGTAAGTTTAGCCTCTACACAAGTTTCACATTTGATACTAGAATCAAAACTACATTTAGGTAAACATTCCATATTAACTAATCTATGCAAAGCATCATAGTTAACATGACCTAGTCTACCATGCCACACATTAGAGGACTCAAGCATATAAGCAGAAGAGTTTTTCTTATTAGGTATAATTGTCATTACATTCATTTTAAAGAGCCCATCGCTCATGTACCCTTTTCCCACATACATCCCAGATTTAGTGAGTACAAACTTATCCGACTCAAATACAAGTTTAAAACCCTTCTTACTCAGTAGTGAGCCTGATACCAAATTCTTACGAATATCAGGTACATGCAGCACATTGTTGAGGGTGAGTTCCTTTCCAAAACTCATCTTTAATACCACTTGTCATTGGCCTTCAACCTTAGAAGTGGTAGAGTTGCCCATGAATAGTTGTTCTCCAGTTGATGCATGGTAAGTGGAGAACATCTCTCTGATTGAGCAGACATGTTGAGTGGCCCCAGTGTCCACCCACCATTCTCTGGTGTTACCAACCAGATTGACTTCTGAGACCACAGCAGAAAGATTGATGTCTGAAACATCAGTGGAGAGAGTGTCCAGTTCTGTCATGTTAGCCTGCGTTGGTTTCTTACTTGTATTGCCTTGGTCCTTACGCTTACAACAGTCTTTAGCACGGTGGCCTGGCTTGTCGCATACATAGCAGTTCCCTTTGAACTTCTTGTTGTCATTGGGACCTTGCTTTGGACCGTTGGGATTGTTCTTCCTCTTCTTGGGATTCTTCCCATGTTCCACCACATTTGCCTTGGCTTCAGTGAAGGTTTTTCCTGCTTTCTTCTCAGATGCACGATTGTCTTCCTCTATCCTCAATCTGACAATCAGGTCTTCAAGTTTCATCTCCTTTCGCTTATGCTTAAGGTAGTTCTTAAAATCCTTCCAAAGTGGTGGCAATTTTTCAATGATTGCTGCCACTTGGAAAGACTCACTAAGAGACATTCCTTCTGCATGTATTTCGTGGAAAATTACTTGAAGTTCCTGAACTTGATTGATTACTGCTTTGGAATCGATCATCTTGTAGTCAAGAAATCTGCCAACAACGAATTTCTTCATTCCGGCATATTCAGTCTTGTACTTTTTGTCAAGTGAATCCCATAATTCCTTAGCAGTCTTCAATGAACAGTACACATTATATAATGTGTTGTCTAGTCCATTGAGGATATAATTTCGACAGAGGAAGTCAGCATGCTTCCAGGCCTCTACAGCAGCAACAACTTGCTTGTCTGTCTCACCTTCCATTAAAGCAGGGGCTTCTTCATGGAAGAACCTTGCCAAGTTCACGGTAGTGAGATAGAACAACATTTTCTGTTCCCATCTTTTGAATTCAGTACCATTAAACTTCTCAGGTTTCTCCCCATAGTTCACCATAACAGGGGTAGGGGTACTAACGGGAGTATTCTTCTCAATACCCATTACTGTTAACAGAACAGAAATAAAATAAACACAGAGAGTACTGCAGACTTATAAACTCAGACTATATAATAACCAGATATTGATTATTGTATACTGAGGCAACCAGAAAGAATTTACAGAATACACTGAAGTTCTGTAATGTTATAGAAAAGAAAGAAACTCAGTTTCACAATACCAGTTTCAGAACTTAGAAGAACCAGAAACCAGCAGTGAAATTAACATAAACTGAAACCAGAAAATACTGAAGTGAAACTGTTAACAGAGTGTACTCAGAAATGAAATAAATTTTGTCTTAAGATTGTTAGTCTGAGTACATTCGATAATAGTTCAGCATTTAGTAGTCAGTTGTTCACAACAATGAATGAAATCAACTGAATAGAATACTGAAAGTAATCTAAAAGAAATTAACATTCACTTACTGTTTGAAGGCAGAAAACCAGTAGAAGGAGGCTGATCAAGGCTAGTGTTAAACACTATGTCCTTAAGACAAAATTCGCCCTCGCTAAGGTGCTAACGAGCTTCAGCAGCGTCTGTCTCCCAAGATACAATGATCGGTACCACAACAGTTGCAGTACTACAAACTGTGTGGCTGGCGAACCAATTAGTGCAACATGACTCTCTCTCTGGACTCAGATGACTCGAAATGGCAATGCAACAGCAATGGATTTGATGAGCAAAATGGATGAACAAGATGCATATTTATAGTATGCTTCATGTCTATTCATGGAGTTGGATACACCCTTTCATATGTGAAAGGACACATCACTTTGGACACACCCTTTCATATATGAATGGACACATCCTTTCATATATGAATGAACACATCTTTTCATATGTGAATGGGTAGTGGACCGAGCCAAGCCCAACCCGCGTGAAGTCCAAGCCCAAGCCCAAGCTCAAGCCCGGTTCGGTTCGGTGCAGGGCAAGTAGTGGCGTTTTAGGAGGCAATTTCTCATTCACTTCTTAATGGATTAGAGCAATCCAATACATGTTCTTAATCTACTCATGTGATAGATTACATTCTCATGTATTCCCACCTAAAATGATAAGTGGGTCCCACTTAGATTTTGGCTCAAAGTTTACAAAAATTAGTGGTGCTCTTAGCCATTTTTCCAACAGATATGTCAGTAACATGGTGACCTGTAATGCATGGTTACAGTTTTATTGAGAATGAAACCAATATCAAAGAACTAACCAAATAAACAAACATATACTTTAATAGATTTTCTACTAAGAATAGAACTGAATTTGATATGTTTCTTGGAAAAAAGTGTGAAAAGTGAATTTTTTTAGAAAAGAATAATCATTGAAAGTCCCACGTTAAGTGAAGCCTCGTTTTTGCGAGGGAAAAAAAACTAAGTTCTTTGTAATTTCTTTGAAAATCATTTTCAATTAGAGTTGTGGAATTGATTTTATGTGGGAAGAGAAAATGGTCAAGGTACCACTTTTTAGTAGCGCTTTACAAACTTGACCAATTTGTTACTAGCATAATAACTTGTACTAAGCACAGGCATGGCCCATGTGGCAAGAGTGCCCAGCTCCATCTAGCTACTTTTGACTCTTTTTTCATTTGATAAATAATTATATATAATAATTGTGTGGTTTGATGGTTAGCTTAGTTTTATTTAAAAGGCTATGACTGTCAAGAGTTCGAAACTCTAAACCTTCATGGTTTTTATCTTTCCTTAAAAGGAATTCGGTCAAAATTGAATCCAAAACTCTCGAAATTAATACATCATAATTTGTTGCTACGAGCCTCTTCTCCTTCTTTGGTTTGTGGGTGATTGTTGTAATTGCTTTGTAAGCTTTTTCAACAAGATTTTTGCTGGTGCAAATAGAAAAATACGATTATTTACACTATATTAACTATTAATAAACTATCATCTTAGTTGCAACTTGCAACATAGTAGTCATTGCAGCTTCTCACAAATATCTGACCAAATGATTAATCCTATGAGAAATGCTGATGCATTACAAACCTACTTGATAACCTATCTACTAAGTTGACTAGCCACACACCCCCTATAATCATTGGATCTTGGGATTTACATTGATTTGGACTGCTGATTTGGTGGAGACTTTTTTTTTTTAAATATAAAATTATCCGACTGTGCCCTGCCGCTCCATTTCTACTACCCCACGAGTCATCCGAGGAGTGCACCCTGAGAGGTTTCCATGTTTCACACTGTGTGTCCGTCAGCACAAATACACAAAATATTTATTCCTCTCCTTCAATCGAGAAACCGTTCACAACACCTAATTAACACCTGCGTTCAGTTTTTCCCCTTTTATTTAAGACCTGTGTTCAGTTTGAAAGAGGAAAAAGTGGGAAAAAAACTAAAAATGGAAAACCAGGTCCAAAATTTATCTCATTTAGAGATAAATTTCACATAAGGAACAAGTACTTGGGAAATTAAATATTCGTTATGGCTAAATCTGATGTAAGCAATGGGTAATGCAGATGTTTAAACTTGGGGGATATGACTTTTAATATCCCAATGGGGGTGTTTGAAATTTGAATCTCATAATCCACAGTAGCGATGATGTTTTGTGGCTAAAATATCTGAGAAATTACAGACCCTAAACATGGATTTTGTGGAAAGCGACAATCTTTCCCTTACAATTTTGTTGTCAAACATGATGTAAGGTGACCTTTTACCTTTTTTCTTTTTGCTAAGTTGGATGGCTGGTCAGAGTATTTCTTTAAACTTGAAGACCAAGGAATGGATCCTTGGTGTGGTACTGACGTGACAGCACCACTCAATCATGGGCCTGTTGGCATTTGGCAATGTAAGGTGACATTTGTATAGCCTTGTTTCATGAAAAAGGGTGAGAAAAGTGAATGTTTTTTTTTTTTTCCAATTCAGTTAGAAAGGTTCACATTCAGAGCAATCTTTGTTCCATGGAAAAAGTGTGAAAGTCAGAGTTTTTTTTTTTTTTTTTTTAAATAATCAGTGTGAAAGTTTCACGTTAAGTGCAGGCTTTTTTTTTTAAATAATAATGATAAATAAATTATTTGCTGTTTCTTTGAGAAACATTTTCGATTAGAGTTGGCGAATTGATTTTATGTGGATAGCAAAAATGGTTGTTCACGGTACCACTTTTCCACAGCGCTGTACGAACTTGCACAATTTGTTATTTGTTGCTATGAGCTTCTTCTGCTATGTTGTTTTGTGGGTGATTGTAGTAATAGCTTTATAAACTTTTTCAACAAAATTCTTACTGCTGCAACTGAAAAAATACAATTATTTACACTATATTTACTGTTAATAAACAATCTTAGTTGTAACCTGCAACATGGTAGTCTTTGCAGCTACTCACCAATATTTGACCACATGATTAATCCTATGAAAAATGACGCAATAACTTTTTTTCTAAAATATACCTACACAACAAACCCACTTGATAGTCGACCAGAGCCACACACGCCCCATAGTCGTTGGATCTTTGAATTTGCATTGATCCAAATGAATTATAGACCATTGGTTTGGCTGACACTTTTTTTTTTTTCCTTCTTTTTTGTGAATCTAAAACCATTAAATTTATATGGGACATAGATTAAGGGGTTAGGTGATCCTTGCCCATCACGGGTTGAAGCAATTCAGCAATTTCGTATCTCTCTTTTGGGGATAGACCATTGGGTTTCTCATGGTACTGAATCTTGCTATTGTTCTTTGATGAGAGATCCTTTTAGGTAAGAGCTGTATACTCTGGCCTCAAAACCATGAGACTCAGTTGCAACAAAGTGGCAATGTAACGGGTACTGTGCAGTCTACATTGTGAACAGGACCTGCATGTTCATGTTTGGACAAATTTTGACGACCAAAACAAAAGATAAAAACAGTCAACATCATACTACATCATACTATCTACGTTGCCAGAGAGGGACTGGAAGCGTAGAAAAGTAGGTCCACATCATACTCTCTACGTTGTCAAAGTGTGACTATCTGGAATTCTGAGGTGTGCGGTGTGCCACACCGCTGCAAGATTTGCAGCACATGTTTCATAGAAGGCCTATGTGAAGGCATATTCACAGTACAGTTGAGCCCCAGGTTGAATACCTGAGTCATCTCATTCAAGTAAGAAGGATCTTCTCTGAGCTCCTCATCAAGTGCTTCCACCAAGTCCTTCCCCTCCAGCAAATGATGCCACGCCCATTCCACTAGGCCGTTGCACCCGTCGCACGTGATGCACGCTCTCTTTCCAGTCGTCAGCTCCAGAAGCACCACACCAAAGCTATACACATCGCACTTCTCGTTCGCTCGTGCCCAAACCGCATACTCTGGAGCAATGTACCCGAAAGTGCCGGCTATTACAGACATGGACTCGGGCTCTCCCTGCCCGTGCCTGAACAGCATCCGGGCAAGCCCAAAATCAGCGATCCGGGCCTTGAATTCGGAGTCCAGAAGGATATTGCTGGACTTGATGTCTCGGTGGATGATGGGAAGGGAGCAGGAGTGGTGCATGTAGCAGAGCCCCTGGGCCGCATCCACTGCTATCCGTAACCGGATTGGCCAATCCAACTGTCCGGGTTCCATCCTACCATTTCTCTTCTGATACAGCAAGCGGTCCAAGCTCCCGTTCTCCATGTACTCGTATACAAGAAGCTTTGAATCTTCTCTCGAAATGCAGCAGAGCAACTTCACAATGTTGGCGTGTCGAATCCGGCCTAGTATTTCAATCTCAGCTTGGAATTCCTTTTCCAACTTGGCGTCCGACTTGTTGCTGTTATAAATCTTCTTCACGGCCACCATGAAGTTGTCCGTTTGGCTCCCTATGGAGATCCGATAAACCTTCCCGGATCCTCCGCTCCCAATAAGGTTGCTTTCGACCAGACCATTTAAGATGTTGTCCTCCGTGAAATCCAGCCGATGGAACGATGTAAACCACCATGTAGGCGTAGGGAGATCATCCTCCTCCTTAACCTCCCGTCTCTGCTCTCGCTTCCTATTCTTGTGATCTCGTATAACGAAGAACCACGCGAGGAAAGCGAGAACGAGGAGAATTAGGAAGACCGAAATGGCCAAGATGGAAGCGAGAAATCGGGGCGATATTTTGGAGGAGTCGCAGGAGCGGATGTTGAAGTTGGTGGAGTGATTATGGTTGGATTTGGAGTGATTATGGCAGGATATCTCTTGCTCTTTTTGCTGTAGAGTTTGAGGTAAAGATTTTGACTGAAAGGAAAATGAGTGGAGAAACAGAAAAAAAACCATGATGGGCGAAAGAGAAAAGAAGAGTGTTTTTGCCATTGCTGGTATTGAGAATGAGTTGTTGTTAGCTTCTCAGTTGAGAGGCGACGGAAGGAAGGCTACATGAGCGCGATAAAGGTGGCTTGAATTGCTAGCTTAGTTGCCGTGATGCAAATACTACAGACTGCACGAGCACTCTTGTATACAGAATCGGATCGGGCCACTATCACTTCAGTCAATAGCAAGTCAAATAATCCAGTGCAATATTTCTTTGCTGTACGTACGCTGTTGCACCAAACACCACGGCATCTTTCGTCAGAAATACTGTTTCCTTTTTCTATTTCTTTACCAACATTCGTTTCTGCAGGGTTGTTTCATGGAAAAAAAGTATGAAAAAGTGAAATTTCTTTTTAAAAAGAAAATCCACTTAATGCTATGGTCTCTTTAGTAATCAATCTCTAATGACTTTCTACCGACATGACAAAAGTGTAAAAATGTGTGAAAAGTGACATCTTTTTTCAAAAACCAAATGTATTGCCTTGTGAAAGTTTCACATGAAGTGCGACTTTTATTCTGGGAAAAAGTAAAAATAAAAATAATAATAAAGGGTTAGAGATGAAAATGAGCAAACGTGAAAATGGCGGTCAGTCTGATGGGTTCCTAAACGTGAAAACGAGGAAACGCGACGTTAGACCCCATAAAGCTTGTTGGAAACTTTGGCTCCTATGGGACATGCATGGCAGCTACTTTTTTATTGGAAACTTTGACTGTTGACTCTGGATTCTGCATACCACCGTCGAGCTCCCAGTGGGCCCCACTCTGGAGAAAAGGATTCCCTGAAATATGTGTGGAAAAAGTTGGGTCGTGGTGGAAAATCTTCAGTTTTAATATATTATAATTTATTGCTAGGAGCCTCTTCTCCTACGTTGGTTTGTGGGTGATTGTTGTAATGGCTTTTTAAGCTTTATATCAACAAGATTTTTGCTGCTGCAAATAAAATATTACGATTCTTTACGCTACATTTACTATTAATAAACTGTCATCTTAGTTGCAACTTGCAACGTTGTAGTCATTGCTGCTAGCTACTCACAAATATTTGACCACATGATTAATCCTATGAGAAATGCTGATGCATTACAATGATAACCTATCCACTAAGTTGAACGGCGCCACACCCCCAATAATCATTGGATCCCTGAATTTATTTTTATCCGAATGTATTAGACTGTTGATTTGGTGGACAATTCGTTTTTAATATAAAATTATTAAATTTGTGGGACATAGATTAAGGGGTTAGATGATGTGGTGGACCTCACCCATGACAGTGGAGTGATCCTCCGCTCTATCATTTAGGGCGCATTTGGTAATTTTATTAATATAGTCAAGTGAAGTAAAGTCAAGTTAAATATCCCATCAAAAGCACTTTATCAAAAAATTACCTTCATCTTTTTTAAAAAAAGTCAAAAAACAACTACATTTACTCACTAAAAATAAAATATCATTATAATTTACTTATATTTTATTCATTTTTTTTTATTTCACTTCACTCCACTTTCTTTTAAAAATTAATTATCAAACGGGCCCTTAAAGAATATCCAAAGCAAAAAAATCTTGTGTGGGGTCGGACCGTGCCCAGAGAAGGGAAGGTCCATCGATAGCCCCATGTGGGAGTGAGGAGGGTCACGCCCGCCACGTTTTCTGTCAACTTTGTCGATCCAGATGATGCTACACGTACATCACGCTGTCTTCCTCCATGTGCATGCATTTAGACTGTGGATAGCTAATTATAGCTCCATAAGACCGAACAAGTGGTTCTGTGCACTCTCCACGTGAACAGGACCTGCATTTATGTTCGCGTTTGTAGAAACTTGGACCCCGAAAACAAGAGAAAGAAACAGGGAGTCGACTTGAAAGGAGCGGTATGTGAACAGGAGTCCCGATCCTACGAGAATTTCGTGGCGGTGAGGGGATCAATCAATGCTACGTATTTTCATCCAGGTACGGTATTTTGAAAGTGATGGGGGCACACCGTGCTTGATTCACTCGTGGTCATTTTGGAGGTAAAACTCAGATGATTCGGATCCTAAACCCTATATTTGAGAAGGGAGGAAGTTTGGAGAGGGAAAATCTAAAGGGAAGGAAAATAAAGGGGAGTGAAGGGAAAATTCTTCTTATTTGTTAAAGTTTGAGGGGAAAGGAAAATTCCCTATTGACTTCCTCTTTTCCCCTCTTTCTCCCTAGTTTTGAAGGAAAAATTTGGAGGTAAAATTTTGAAAATTTTACCCCTAAATTCCCGTCCCCCACTTTTCCTCCCCCCCTTTCCAAACACCCTTCCTTTTCACTTTCCCTTCAGTTTTTCCTCTTTTTTTTCCTTTCCCTCATTGTACCCCATTTCCAAACATAGTGTAAGGATAGATATGTCAAACATCCGAACTTGTTAGTTTAAGGGGTGTTTGAAAATAAGATATTTCAAAAGATTTTATTATATTATTTACTATTAGTTAAGAAAATGATTTATACACCAAAAAAGGAAGTGCTTGGATAACTTAAAAAGTATATTATAGTATCATACTTTCTTTTAAAAACCTTCATATTACAATATTTAAGAATATGCAGCATAAAATAATCTTTTGTTATGTATCTTTCTTATATTCGAAAGACTTCATGGACCGTCCTTAAATATAGGAGTTTTAATATCAATGATCCTTATAAAAGTGCAACTAAGATTCTCAATATTAGATTGCCTCCACAATGCCTTACAAATTTACTATGGGGTTCTCTAACCATATTACATTGCTTACGTCTCAAGGTTTTAAAATTTAATCATATGATTTTTTAACAATAGTGGGTTATACTATGATTATTAACACATGTAATTATAATTAGTGGGTTCTGTATTGGGTCAATTGATTTCTTTCATTCTATTTATTATTTACTTAGTATATCATCTTATGAGGTTTTTTTTTTTTTTAAATTGCCACACATTTCAAAGGTATATTGAAATTTGTGAAAATTGTCAAACAACGAAAGTGACACAATATAATAATATAACACTATTTTGTTCTATGATAGTGAAATCTCACAATGTTTAAACTTGTTTATATTATATTATGCATTTATCCAAACACCCACTTAACTTATTTGGTAACCGCCAAACAACAATAATATTGTAATATTACAATCTTATGTTATTTTATTCTACACTTTTTTATTCTTGTAGTATTTGAATCTTTAAATATTTTATTCTGTGCATATCCAAACTAGCCGACAATGGGAGTTTCACATGACTGCTGCTTAACTACAACTTTCTTTTAGAATCAATACATGTTGTGATCTAGGACTTATGGGAAGAGATCAAGCACGCATAAGAAGAACACAGAGATTTACGTGGTTCGGCTTTTGGCCTACGTCCACGGGAAGACGGGAGAAATTAATATGCAATCAGAAGAGGTTGTACATCCTAGAGACCCCTAGTCTCTATTTATAATATCAGCCCCAAAACCCTGTTACACCCAAACACTACTTCTTAATCACAGTAGACCTATAACAAGCCTACTTCTAATCACAGTAGAACATGGACACTGCATGGGCCTGGTTTACCAGATTTATTAGCTTCTATTGAGCCATACAAACTAACAAATCTCCACCTTGGCGAACATTGAAGCTGATCCTCATGCATAAAACATGTCTCACCGTCTCCACCTGCCCTTGAGGGCACTCAGGTACCGAGCACACCAATCAAGTCCAAGCAATGCTTGAACTTGAATTTAATCCATTCCTTCATGAATGCACCAAATCGCTTGCACCATTGTCCAGAAGCTTGCTTCGACCCGTACAATGATTTTTCCAAACTGCATACATGATCAAGAACCTTTGTCTGCACTCTACCTGCACAGGAAGCTTCTTCCTCTTTCTCGTAGAACCGCTTGCATCCGATGGCCTGATCTTCCTCATCAAGAGACTCTATCTCTTCAGTCATAGTTGCTACCTGTTGACTACTTTTCAACCCTTCCATTAATTCAAGAGACTCATTCGTCAATGCGTATGCAACCATATCATCTTGGCCACTGTCTGATGTCGACGCGTACGTCGTCATATCATCGAAACCGTATTTAACCGGCGGTTTCCTTTCTCTCTGCGGTCTACCTGTTTGCAGCATCTGCGGCTCTATCCGCAGCATATGCTGCGCAGTCTGACTATCCCCTGTATCCCGGGAGGAGCCGAATGCACTCTCCTTCCTCACTAGGATGTCTGACTCCACCTGAACGGTGTTTCCGGACAAAACATACAAGTTTCCAACTCTATTGCCTCTCATAAGAACCAGAGCACCCTTCACAACTTTCATAACTCCACCTTCAGCTGAGAACTTATAACCGTTGGAGTCCAAGGCACCAAGAAAAACAAGATTCTTTTTCAGATCAGGAACATGCCGAACATCTGCCAACGTTCTGATGATTCCATCATACATCTTGATTTTTACTGTTCCAATTCCAACTGTCTTACATGCAACATTGTTGCCCAGCAAAACACTACCACCGTCGATTTCTCTGTAAGTGGTAAACCAGTCCCTATTGGGACACATGTGGTGGGAACAGCCCGAATCAAGAATCCATTCATCCTGACGACGAATTCCATTTTCAATCACAGAAAGTGCATTATCGGAAACATAATCTGATCTTCCATCTGCGATACTGACTGAATCATCCGATGACGAATCTTCAATTATTTCTTTCCCTTTCTTTTGCCTTTCTGGACAATTTTTCCTGATGTGCCCTTTCTTATGGCAATAATAACATTCAATGTTTTTCCTGTTGGATCTATTTTTGCTATTACTACTGGAATCTTTTGTTCTTCCCCGTACTACCAAACCCTCACCCGAACCATCATTGTTAACTGCAACCTTTTTCTTCAACTCCTTAGAGTTCAAGGCTGCCTCTACATCCTCTTTTGTCAGAGTATCTCTACCATACATCATGGTATCAACAAAATGCTCATATGAGGGTGGTAATGAGCACAACAACATGATAACTTGGTCCTCATCATCAATTTCAACATTGATATTTTCCAAATCCATGATAGCTTTTGTGAAAGAATCAAGATGAGTTGAAATAGACGTACCTTCCTGCATTTGTAAGGTGAACAATCGCTTCTTCATATACAAGCGATTCGTGAGAGACTTCGTAATGTACAAGTTCTCCAACTTCTGCCATATGCCAGCAACAGTTCTTTCTTGAGCAACTTTTCGCAGTACACCATCGCTTAAAAACAGCAGAATCTGACTGTACGCCTTTCCAACAACTCATCATTCTCTTCATCTGACAATTTTTCAGGCAAAGCATTCTTTCCTCTCAAAGCTTTATGCAACCCATTCTGAACCAGCAAAGCATGCATCTTCAGACGCCAAAGACCGAAATCGTTGTCTCCATTAAAGTTCTCAATTTCAAACTTCATAGTCATTTCGCGAATCTTTCACAGTATCTGTGTAGATCTGGTCACCACGAGCACGCTGGAAGAAACGGATCTGAAATCCGACTCCGGATGGCTAAGATATCGCAGAAACAAGTTTCTGCACTACAATCAGTCAATCTCCTTCGTTGACAGGTAAACAGCCAATTTTGTTCAACAACGGCGTAGATCTGCTCGTAACGAGTCCGTAGGTTCAAAAGGATCTCCAATCAGACTCTGGATCGTCAAGATATCGCCTTTGATCCGGTCAAACCTGCCTTTGACTGTACGAATCTGCTGACGTCAGCGCTGAGGTCAGCGCCTTTTTCCAGCAGGCTTTGCTACTGGGCTTCTCTGCTACACGGGTCAGATCTGACCTGGACTTGACCCAACCTGGATTGGCCTAGCTACTGGGCTTATGAAACGAGTCAGGTCCAACCTGACCTGGACCAACCCGAACCTCCTGCTAGCCCAAGCCCACCTCCTCTTCTTCTTCAACGTTCTGTTTCAGCAACCTGAAACAAAACTTCTGCACTTCTTCTTTTCTTCCTTGGCCTCGGACAACGGGACGGCGATGGGCAACGACCTTCCTTCTCCGGTGACACCCAGCGGCGGCGGCAACTCCGGGGAAGATTTCACGGCGATGTGGGGCCCAACCAAAAATAGAAAAAAACCCCAAACCGTTGTCTGCTTCTTCTATTTCCAGTTAACGCAGGCGCTTCTTCTCGTTCTCTGCAGTTGATCAGACGATTGTCTGATGTGGCCCACCGAGACAAACAAGTTCTGATCCTCTGTTTCCTAAAACGCAGAACCTATCCCCTGCTCTGATCTCTTCTTCTTCTCCGATCGTGACCCACCAATCCGATCAGATCTTCTGATCTTTGCACGATCCGTGGCCCACTTTGAGAACTAACGATCTCCCTCTTATCACGATCCGGAAAATACTATCTCAATCTTGAGATCTAATCCGTCGATCGCGCAGCGACAACTCCAGCCCTCTGAGATCCGATCCGTCAAATCTCCTCCGATCACGCGAAATCGCTCTGATACCAGTTTGTTGTGATCTAGGACTTATGAGAAGAGATCAAGCACGCATAAGAAGAACACAGAGATTTATGTGGTTCGGCTTTTGGCCTACGTCCACGGGAAGACGGGAGAAATTAATATGCAATCAGAAGAGGTTGTACATCCTAGAGACCCCTAGTCTCTATTTATAATATCAGCCCCAAAACCCTGTTACACCCAAACACTACTTCTTAATCACAGTAGACCTATAACAAGCCTACTTCTAATCACAGTAGAACATGGACACTGCATGGGCCTGGTTTACCAGATTTATTAGCTTCTATTGAGCCATACAAACTAACAATACACAAGCCACTTAATTTAAATTTAAAATATAAATATAACAAGAAACTGCTTTAAAACTTACAAAACTACACATAGCTTATAAGCCGGTCACAAATTACGCAATACACATTACAGTAAGACATATTACTACAAGACTTACAGCAAACCACGCACACAAATTGCACCATACATGTTAAGAGCGATACTTACTCTCTCTCAACACCAAGACAAGTAACTAAGGTAACACATTGTGGAGCAATGATCCACGTGGCACAGTTGTCACCCTCCTTCAAAGTTGTCACCTTGCATCAAAATTGGTGGTGAGAGTTTTCTTGGAAAAGTTGAGACAAGACTCTTGGTGGGATTTTTCTCAAACATTAGAGATACTTGGGGACAAATGGACAAAATCGCAGTTGATCATCGCATTCGTGAGAGTGAGCTCAAAATTAAGCTCGCCTGGCTTTTGCATGAGCATAACTGGGAGTGGTACTCAATTCGAGCGTTACCTTGAGTTTGTGATCCTCCAGGAAGGATATCTAATTACCACATCCTACGTTGCCAAAGAGGGACTAGAAGAGTGGAGAAGAGTGGCTATCTAGAATTCTGTGGTGGGCCACACCGCTGCAAGATATGCACCACTTGTTTCATGGAAGGCCTATGAGAAGGCACCATCACAGTGCAGTTGAGCCCAGGTTGAACACGAGTAATCTCATTCAAGTAAGCAGCTTCTTCTCTAAGCTCCTCATCAATTGCTTCCACCAAGTCCTTCCCCTCTAGCAAATGATGCCACGCCCATTCCACCAGGCCGTTGCACCCATCGCACGTGCTGCAGGCTTTCTTTCCTGTCGCCAGCTCCAGAAGCACCACTCCAAAGCTATACACATCGGACTTCTCGTTTGCTCGTGCCCAAACCGCATACTCTGGTGCAATGTATCCAAAAGTGCCGGCGATGGCAGACATGGACTCGGGCTCTCCCTGCCCGTGCCTGAACAACATCCGGGCAAGCCCAAAATCAGCGATCTGGGCCCTGAAATCGGAGTCGAGAAGGATATTGCTGGACTTGACGTCTCGGTGGATGATGGGAGGGGAGCAGGAGTGGTGCATGTAGCAGAGCCCCAGGGCGGCATCCACTGCGATCCGTAGCCGGATTGGCCAATCCAACGGTTCCGAGCCCATCTTACCAATTCTCTTCTGATATAGCCAACGGTCCAAGCTCCCGTTCTCCATGTACTCGTACACTAGAAGCTTCGAATCCTCGTTCGAGAAGCAACATAGCAGTTTTACGATATTGGAGTGTCGGATCCGGCCCAGTATTTCAATCTCCGCTTGGAACTCCTTTTCCAACTTGGCGTCCGACCTGTTGCTGTTATAAAATCTTCTTCACGGCCACACACCAAGTTGTCCATTTGGCTCCCTATGGAGATCCGATAAACCTTCCCGGATCCTCCGCTCCCAATAAGGTTGCTTTCGACTAGACTGTTTAAGATGTCGTCCTCCGTAAAATCCAGCCGATGGAACGATGTAAACCACCACGTAGGCGTAGGGAGATCATCATCCTCCTCCTCCTCTCGTCTCTGTTCTCGCTTCCTATTCTTGTGGTCTCGTGTAACGAAGAACCACGCGAGGAAAGCGAGAATGAGGAGGATTAACAAGCTCGAGATGGCCAAGATGGAAATAAGAACTCGGCGTGATATTTTGGAGTCGTCGCAGGAGCGAATGTTGAAGTTGGAGTGATTATGGTTGGACTTGGATGCACATAGTCCCGAGTTGTTGAGGAAGCTCGTCTCGAACTCTGGTTTGTCTAGCTCGTCCGGTATCTTTCCGATGAGTCGGTTGGAAGAGAGGTCGAGTTTGTGGAAGTGAAGATATCTGAGTTCCGGCGGGATCTCACCGGAGAGTTGGTTTCCAGATAGGTCAAGAGAGTCGAGCATGCGCATAAACCCGATCGTCGGAGGAATCCTGCCTGTGAGCTGATTTTGACTGAGATTGAGAGTGTTAAGAGATTCCCACGAGTTGATATTGGACGGTATCTCTCCGGAGATTCTATTTTCTTGTAACTCAAGCGTCTGTATCAAAGGGATTGCAGTCGGACTTAATGGAATTCCTCCAGTAATTCTGTTGTAGTGTAGCTGTACGATTCGCAAGCTGCTGCAGTTGTTGAGGGACTCCAGCAAGGTTCCGCTCAGATTGTTAGAGAAAGCCTCAAGCCAACGGAGTACGCCGCCATGGCAAAGGTTCTGCGGCAGCTTGCCCGAGAGTCTGTTCATGGAGACATTAAAATAAACAAGATTGGAATGAAGACCTAATTCCGGATGGAGGGCCCCCGTCAAGTTGTTGTTGACAAGGTGGAGTTCGGTCAGATAAGGCAGCTGGCTAATACCTGCCGGAATTTCGCCGGAAAGTAGGTTACTGCCCAGATAAAGATATCCCAGATTCACCAGCTTGCTAAAATCTTCTGGAATCGTTCCTGTCAATTTATTCATGGAGAGATCTAAGCCTTGCAGGCCAAGACAATCAATCGGTCCCGGGATTTCACCGGAGAAGTTATTGTTGTAGAGACTAACTACTATCAAATTCTTCAATCTGAACAAATCTCTCGGAATTTCGCCTCTCAATTTGTTCCCTGAGAGATTGAGCGTCTCGAGATCTGTGAGGTTGATGAGAAACCCCGGGATATCACCGATCAGATTTGAGTTCCCAATCCAGAGGTACTTAAGCTTCTTCAACCGGCCAAATTCAGGTGGGATTCTCCATTGCGGGATGATCGAAAGGTAGTCGAGTCCCAGTAATTCGAGATTCTCCAGATCGCCGATCTTTGAAGGGACAGATCCGTTGAAAAGGTTCCCATCGAGACCGAGCTGGGTAAGATTGGACATATGACCTATCTCCAGCGGGATGTCGCCGGTGAAGCTATTGCCGGAAAGGTAGAAAGAGCGGAGGGAGGAGAGGCGGTCGATTTCGGGAGGCAGGCGACCGACGAAGTGATTCCACGAGATGTCGAGGTATTGGAGATTGGAGCAGTTGGAGAGATAGATCGGGAAAGGGCCGGGGATGTTGTTCCCGTAGAGATAGATTTTGGTGAGATTTGTGAGGTCGCAGATGGAGGGCGGGATTGGGAAGGAGAGATCCTTGTGTGAAAGATCGATTTCAGTGATGGTGCCATCGGTGGTGCATTTGATCTCAGGCCAGGAGCAGTGATGTCTTTCAAGTAAACAATCTCTGATGACTTTCTACCGACATGATAAGTGTGACAATGTGTGAAAAGTGACATTTAAAAATAAAAAGAAAAAACCAAATATTCATTGTGAAAGTTTCACATGAGGTGCGACTTTTATTCTGGGAAAAAGTTAAAATAAAAACAATAATAAAGTGTTAGTAATGGAGATGAGGAAAGGAAAAAGCTGCATGTCCCGGGTTTTGTCCCGGGACATGGACAAACTGTCCTCCGGGGACCGTTGGATCCTAGGGAGTCTGGGATCCAACGGTCCCAGGGGGACAGTTTTTCCATGTCTCGGGACAAAACCGGGGACATGTAGACTGCCTCATGAGGTAAATGTGAAAATTGCGGTCAGTCTAATGGGTGCCAAAACGCGAGAAGGAGGAAAGGCGAAGGTGGACTCCATAAAAGGGCCTGTATGGGGGTTGTATTTACAGAATTGAGTAAAGTAAATGTTATTTTAAAAAAATAATAAAATATAAGTGAGTTATGATGATATTTTATTTCTAGTTGCTTGTGAATGAATCTTTTTGACTTTTTTTATTGGAAAGTAAAGTTTTTTTATCTTTTAGTGGAAAAATGTGGTTACTTTTTGATTTTTTTGGAAAAAATATGGTGGGAAATTTGAATTAAAGTCTTTTGGTGGGAACCTTTTTATAGAAATTGAAATTTTACCTTACTTGACTTTACTAGTAAAGCCCCCCTACAATCCCTAAGCTTGTTGGAAACTTTGGCTCCCATGGGCCATGCATGGCAGCTACTTGACTATTAGACTCTGGATTCTGCATACAATCGTCGAGCTCCCAGTGGGCCCCACTTTGGAAAAAGGGATTCCCAGAAATATGTGTGGAAAAAGTTGGGTCGTGAAAAATCTTATCCCAAGGAGTCCCGATACTTTGTCACCGCTAATACACGCTCACCATGTTTCAGGGAGCCGGACCCAATCCGGTGGAAGTGAACGCGTGGTTAATGAAAACGGCATGTGATATTTCTTTTAGGCACTCTCATTCATTAAGTGCCCAGATTCCAACGCCCTTGATTAAGGCCCATCCTGGTTCCCAATCCCACCATCTATCACCAGCATCTCCTCTAGGTTCATCAGCTGGCCTCAAGTGAGGTACAAGGTGCAGGTATAGACGTCCCTATCTGTTAACGTAGTGTGTGTCCGATAGAACAAACATACTACAAAGACAGGGACAAGGATTTAACGTAGTTAAGAAAATCCACATAAGCCCATGAGAAGATAAAATGACTCACATCTTGACCCTCAGAGTCTAGCGTTACATGTTACATTGAATATATAATCTCTATTTTTTTAATCCATAAAAAAGTCCAAATACAATAACCAAAATACCCTTAACCCTAAACCAATTATTGGCTAACCCAATGAATCACAATCCCGATTGAGTAAATCAAACAGTACAAAACCCCAACAAATGACACTCATCACCACCCCTAAATCCTACTGTAAAATTCAGAATAATAGAATCATAGACATGGATTGAAATATCCCAATGAAGGAAGGAAATCATCACACACTTTGTTAGATTTTTCTAGAGCAGCAATGTATCTGTGTGATTTTGGCTGTTCAGATAACGCAAGGTCCCTGTAGCCTCTTGCACTTCTTTATATTTCTGGAATCTGTTCACAGATACAATTTACGATGAATAATAACTACAAAATGGGTATTTTTATTCTTTCTTCATAGAATGCACACATATATATTTGGACACTGAACTTCCACTTTTCTTCTATTTTTCATGTTCTAAAAAATATCCTTTCAATTCTGTTCATAGTAAATTCTTGAGCAGTGCAAGTAATTGATGGGTCTGATAGATTGACGACCATTAAGAACTTCAATTTTGTTCAACTCTTTTATTGATAAATTTGTGCAAGAGCTGTGTCCACGGCAAAGGTAAAAGTCTGGGCAGGGGCACGCCATGTACCACTTCATATGGCATCATTTAAAAGAATGGGTACAGGTGTTGTCAGTGGTGGACTCCATTTTCATTCAAAGTGGGGCATACCTAGAGGTGTAAATACGGGCGGCGGCCCAAGCCTGGCATGGAAAAACTGTGCTTAGGCCATTGACTTGGTCCATAGGCCGGCCCAACAGTCCCTCGTTGGGCCGTGCTGGACCAAGGCTGCCAAGCCCAAGGCACGATGCGGATGGACCAGCGCCCCAAGCCTGCAGGCATGGCTTGGCACGAGGCACGACTCGAGCCAACGGTCTGATTTTAAAGTATAATCTATTTTTAAAATGTATCATAGGTTTTTAAAGTTGTAATTTTTTATTTTTTTCATTTATCATAAGATTTAAATTTCATTATTTATTGATCCAAGTTCAAACTTGTAAGTTTTTTGAACTTTTGTAACTTAAATTTCAAGGAAATATAATATATTTGGTGTATTTTTTTCAAAACATCATTAGTTTTATTCTACTTACTTATTTCTCTTAATTTGTTTATTTTAATGAAATTGGTCCAAGAGTCTAAGTCTAAGTTTTTGTCCGTCCAAGTCCAACTTAAAAAAAAATAAAAGAATTTTAAAGGAGAGGCGGAGCCGTGGGCGCCCATAGGCCGCACGGCCCAGCCTAGTCGTGCCCTGGGCCTTGCTGGGTTGACCCCTAAAGGAGTGGTCACGTACGGCACTACATGGCCCGTATAATTTTCATGAGCCGTGTCAGCCCGACCAAGTCATGACTGGGCCGTACCGTGCTGTACTGGGCCCAAAAGGTAGTTGGATTTTGTGTCTAAACCAAGGGTTTTCTTGTGGGTTTTGAAAGTGGATTTAGAATTTCATGTGGATTTGGCTTTAGACATAAGTGGTCTACATGACCACATGTCTAATAATGTAGGGCCCCACTTAAGTCTACAAATGAGAATGGTATCATCTAAATATTTTTCATTAGATATCCATCAAGACCATTAAACCCTACAAATGAGCGCACACACTAAGGTCTAAAGGTGTGTTTGTGCAGCTCGATTTGCCGTAGTAGAAAGAGGAGACACCCAACGTCTTCTTTGACATAGTTTGATGTTGTGGCGAATCAATTGGAAAGGAATTCAAAAGTCTAGCTGATGAGGTCGGAGTTGCAATGCCACAGAAGAGGAAACACGACTATGCACAGACACCGTTTAAAAGACCTTTTTTTTTATTTTTTTTTGTAGGACTTGTAAAGTAATTAACTTTTAAGTGATATCTTGCATGTACATTCATAACCCTTTAAAATTTTGCACACGCATGGACTCTGTCAATCCCCACCCTAAATTGAAATGACCTCGGGTGGGCCCGGGCCCTGGCCCAGAGAGGGCAAACCCTCTATATATATATATATATATATATAGAGAGAGAGAGAGAGAGAGAGAGAGAGAGAGAGAGAGAGATTCATACCTGAACTCGGCAAGACTGTTGGTGGTATTCATATTTCCCTCCAAAATTCAGTCTTTCTTCCAAATCTAGCAGTTGAATGTGCCATGTTCTCATTCCTTGGTCTTCTTGTTCCTACTCCAAAATCAAACTCCTTCAATCCCATTTCTCTAGCCATCATTTCCAAACATGTCCAAAAAACACCAAGATGCTTTGCCCAGTTCCAAACACAAGCCTCCTCCTCTGAATCCAATTCCAATCCCAACCCAACTCAAATCACCACCACCCACTTGCAATCCTGCAACAACCTCCCACACCTGAACCAAATCCACGCGCAACTGATCCGATCCCATGTACTAGAAACACACCATTCTCAGTTCCATTGGAATTCCATCATGAGATCCTATGTTAGGCTAGCATCACCTTCCATGGCCCTCCGCATTTATGCGAACATGTCACGGGCCGGAGTTTTGCCCGATTCGTACACTCTTCCTATTGCCTTGAAGGCTGCGTGCCAAGTGTTCGATGTGGTCCTCGGCCAGCAGCTTCATTCCACATGTTTGAGATGTGGGCTCGAGCATAATGAATTCTGCGAGAGCGGTCTCATTGGCCTGTATGCCAAGGCGGGGGAGTTTGATAGTGCACTTCAAGTGTTTGATGAAAATCCTGAAAGAAAATTGGGTTCTTGGAACGCAATTATTGGTGGTTTTGCACAGGCTGGGCACTCGAAAGAAGCTATAAACACTTTCATTGAACTTAGGGAATGTGGGTTCGTACCTGATGACGTTACCATGGTAAGTGTAGCATCGGCATGTGGGAGCTTGGGGGACTTGAATTTGGCTGTCCAAGTACATAAGTGTGTGTTTCAAGCTAGAAGCTTGGTGAAAACAGATGTTCTGATGTGGAATGCAGTTATAGACATGTATGGGAAGTGCGGTCGGGTGGACCTTGCGTATAAGGTCTTTGAGAGGGTGGTGGAACGAAATGTGTCTACATGGACGTCGATGATCATGGGTTTAGCCATGCATGGACATGTTAACGATGCATTGGATTTCTTCCGCTACATGAGGAGCAGTGGGGTTCGGCCCAATCATGTGACCTTTGTGGGTGTGCTTAGTGCGTGTGTTCATGGTGGCTTGGTGGAGGAGGGAAGGAACTACTTTGAAATGATGACAAGTGTTTATGGCCTATCGCCCATGTTGCAGCATTATGGTTGCCTGGTTGATCTGTTGGGGCGGGCTGGGATGTTGGAGGAGGCTAGAGAGCATGTGGAGAGGATGCCCATGGATGCCAATTCTGTTATATGGGGGGCTCTGTTGGGTGCTTGTGAGAAGCATGGGAATGTTGAGATGGGGGAGTGGGCTGCTAGGAATCTGATGGTGCTTGAACCTTGGAATGATGGAGTGTATGTGGTTCTGTCTAATATTTATGCCGGGGCTGGTTTGTGGGATGAGGTTGAGAGGGTGAGGAGGTTAATGAAGAATAAGAAAGTTGCTAAGACTCCAGGGTATAGCTCGCCAACAATATTGTAGGTGCTGACCCTAGATCAGGTCTCTATCTATGTAAACGACAAGCTGACCTGCTAAAATATATTGGTACCAGGAGGGATCTGATAATAATGGTTCTGAATCTGGAACTCAAGTATTAAAGGGATCAGACTGGGATTGATCTTGATCTGTCACATATCAGATCCATTTTTCAGAGCTACAATATTCATTTGCCTTTAGGGGTAAAATTGGGAGTGATTGGTTTATTCCCTTGTGCTGTTCGGATGGAATGAGCAGCTAACTTGGAATATGGATTGATGATGTGTAATGAAATTAATTTGGTAAATTTGAAACTTCACCATAAATAGCAGTGTTTCTGATGTACTTCTCGTTTGTTTCCAGCTCTTCGTTTTGTCTTGTACTGTCCAATTTGGCCATACATATTCTTTTGGCTGTATGATGTGGATAAAGGGTATTGTTCTCTCTTGAAGGCAACAAGTCCACTCTTGGTGCTTCATATGACTGAAAGGCTTTGTTTGCTAGCAGTTGGGGCCTACAGGAAACAGAAAGGATGAGAATTGAGTCCAGGTATCCATCTTCCACCCATGACTCATCTTGAGACGTAAGTAGCATTTCTAGCGAGGGTGCTGATTGTTTTCCTCACTGTGGTTGGGCCTATTTGGAATATAAGTCTCGAATCAGTTGCGTCATTGAATGTTTCAATGTTGGGCGTAGAATGATTTTTTCCATCAGGTCTTTTCAGTAGCCATCATTTTAGGAAAGCATGTCCTTGTACACACTTTTAAAGGAAAGAATCTGGAGCAGTAGCACCGAAGTATAGTTTTTCCTTCATTAAGCGACTGAAATGGTTACTGTTGCCTATTTCAGGTGTAGATGTGGCTATTGACCAGAGTATCCTTTTTCTCTTCCCCTCAACCTCTGTAAACTTCTATCAACAAAAGTTTATTTATTACTAAACTTTCTCTGTTACAAACCTTGAACGTAAAATTATAATAAGTAGATATCATCTATGTAAATCGTCCAATTTCTGGCTTATTCATCTATGGTAGGCATGAAGATAGAGACCTTGATCGATGTGAAGATTTATCATGGTTCGGTACTTGACAGCCTTGTTCTCATCCTTGAGCTTGAATGTGAAGAAGTGAAGGAGAACTGCAACAAAGATCTTCATCTGCCTGTATGCAAACTCTTTGCCTATGCAGATCCGTGGCCCTGCCTGCGTAAATTCAAAAAGAATAGGCCTCGTGATAATGTATTTTTAAGCTGTATTTCTGGTGATCAAGTCATAACTTATATACTATGTACTAGTGAAAGAAAATTAGAATAGTTTTGACCAGACCATTGACACTAGTTTAAACATGTCGCTAACCTGAAAAGCTGTGAATTTGAAAGGGCTTTCAGGCTGGAAAACCCCTTCATTGTCAAGCCATCTTTCAGGGCGGAAGACATCAGCTTCATCTCCCCATAGGAATTTCATTCTACCCATTGCATATGGTAGGTATGCCACCATGTCCCCTTCTCTCACATTGAAGCCATCTGGCAGGGTATCATCTGAGAGACAGATTTTGCCGTCCTACATCACCCAGATCTCAAAAGAGTTAAAACTTAAAAGGCGCTCAGTGCTCTTTTGAAATTACATCTTACCTGTTCACAGAGTCAAAATGCTTCACATATCCTGTAAGCATAAATACAATTTTGCAGTGAAGTCTTTTTTTGTTTGGTGATATATTGGATGATTAGAATTATTCATTTGATGAACACTAACATGGATGGTGCAAAATTTCCACCAAGCATATGTTAACCCTTGTCCATTTCTTTTCGGTTTTCAAATGCAAACTATGGGGTGGGTCTTTTATCATCATTTTAGGTCATGAACAAATTATTATGGCCCGTTGTATGTACTGCTCTAATCATTCAACTGAGTTTATGTTCTCTCTTGGAGTGATGGAGGTTGGAACACAAGTTGTGGACCTGGGAAAAAAGACCCCTTGATCATGTTTTGGTTTTTTGGGTGAGTCTAGCTGCTTATAATTTGAGTTTCAGCATTTAGACAAGTAGATTTTGTTTCTGTTGGAGCATGATTTGTGCTGTGATAAAACAAAATCTTATGTGCAAGCAGAGTTTTAGTGACAACAAGCAGCATATTCCTCATAATACATTACCACAGGAACTGCTGGATAGAGTCTGAGAGTCTCAGTTAAAGCTGCATGGAGATAGTGCATCTTGTTCAGGGCCTCTTCTGTAAGGGCTTCTGCAAATTCGTGGATGGATCTTGTGTTGTTTGCCCGAGTTGCTTCTTCCACTACTCTAGATATTGTTTTCTGCACAAGAGGGTTCTTACATAACATGTAGAAGAACCATGAGAGGGTGGTGGCTGTTGAGTCTCTGCCTGCTATTATGAAGTTGAGGATTATGTCTCTCAAGTAGTCATCATTCATGTTCTCCTGATCCTGCTGCTGCAATACTAGAAACCTTGATAACATGTCATCCTTTTCCTTCTGCAAATCGATACAGCTCGTGTAAGTACCTTACTGAATTGAATTGGATTATAGTTTCAAGCGAAAGCGAGAATGAGAAATTCAGCATACTGAATCCAATTGGCAAGAAGACATGTGATCTTTCTTGCTACGAATCTGCTTACACACAAACTCATTTATCACTTTTATATTTTTCTTGAGTATTGCTTCAGAGCCAATGTTGAGAAGCTTCTTTATCTTCCAGAATACATCAAGGTAGCACCACAAAGTCAGTGCACTCGACTCATCGAAAGCCTTGTTGAACTTGCTTTCTTCTTCGTGCAATCCTTGAAGGGCATTTAATTCAGTGCCGAACCCAACCTTGAATATTGAGCTCAAAGTTGATTTCATGAATAGATCCTGCTCAAAGTGTGAAAATTGTGATTTTAACATTTTGGGTAGGGTTGTTGAAATGGATGAATTGTTATTTGCGGAGTTGATAGATACTCTTACTTGAATGTGTTGACCCCACACGGACACTGAGAGGGGGGGTGAATCAGTGTCTGTCTTAAAAATTTTATATGCAAACAATCAATCACACAACCATGACACAAAAGCTTTTACGTGGTTCACCCTTAGGCTACATCCACGGTGCACAAAGAATGCACTTCCACTATTTTAGCAACACCAACTGCCAGGAGCACCAACCCCTTACAACTTCGCCCGCAGTAATGGACAGGAGCACCAACCCCTACACTCAAGCACCTACTTGAGTGATTACAAGGATATAAAAAAATAACACATAGACAATGCTTTACAAATCAGCCCAACAAATTACAATGTCTTCAAACCACATTTGAGTCAATCAAAGTCTTCAAACCAAATTTCTGCAATAGATATTCATGCTACTGTTGATAAAGTTTTGCAGCACTTTATCAAAACACAATTCCTATTTTAGCTCATATACCCAGCACCATTTAACAAATTTCAGCCCATTCAATTTCTGTCCAGCCTTCACACATCTCCCATGTAGATAATTCATGCATGTCTGATCTAACCACAGCTTAATTTAAATTCAGCACAATCATCTCAAATTAAACTCGTTAGGATTATACCTCAGCTTGCAAGCAGCAACAAGGCAGGAAGCAGAGAAGACCAGCTGAAGCAAAGTAATGAAGAAATAGTAGCACCTGTGCAGCAGTGAGAGGAGCAACAACTGTGCAACAATTTCAAAATGGAGAGAGAGGCCCAGCCATGTATCAGCAGCACTTAAGATGTAGGGGCAGCAGCACAATGAAGAAGTAACAATCGAAGTTCACAGGCACTAGCAGCTATCTCATGAAGACAGCAACTCTGTATTCAAGATACAGTGACCATCTACTCTTCTTCCACACCAACACAACGAATGAATTGTGGATCCTATGCAAATGTCTCCTCCCATAAGTGCATACCCAACAATTGTGGGGCCCATTGATGAGCCATTATCTCCTCCCATGCAATAAAAAAAAAAGAACCCTATGAAGACTTTTTCATCCCCATTGTATTGGGCCTTTGTACAAGAGGGCTGCAAATGGGCTGACCCAATAAATTCTCCATGCTATGTTGACAACAATTTCAACTACAATACCACACCAAAGTATGAAAATACCAAACCAAAGTATGATCAACAATCTCCCCCTTTGGAATTGTTGTCAACCAAAAAAAATTTCTTCTAAACAAGAGAACTCCCCCTGACATCAAACACCTCTCAACTGTAGCTTCTCTCAACTGTAGCTTCAAAGCCTTAAGATGTCAACCATTCTCCCCTTTTGACAACAATAACAAAGGGCACGCATAGATAGCAAGATACACAGAAGAAAAATGCCAAGCTCCTCCTATGAACAAGATCTCCTATTTCTTTGGAACCTCAATAACTCCTAATTTCTTCCGAAGATATTCAAAAATTTCTTTTGGGAGAGGCTTTGTGAAGATATCTGCAACCTGTTCTGAGGTAGGGATATACTCTAGTTTGACTTCACCATCTGTTACTTTGTCTTTTAGAAAATGATATCGAATGGCTATGTGCTTTGTCCTTGCATGTTGCACTGGATTTTTTGAAATGTTGATAGCACTTGTGTTGTCACACATGATAGAAATAGGTTCTATAATCTGGATCCCCAAATCTTTCAGCATTTGTCGCATCCACAACACCTGAGTACAACTAGTAGATGCAGCAATATATTCTGCTTCAGCTGTAGACAGTGAGACAGATTCCTGCTTTTTACTATGCCATGCTACAAGTTTGTCTCCTAAGTAAAATGCTCCTCCACTTGTGCTTTTCCTGTCATCAATGCAGCCAGCCCAGTCGGCGTCAGAATACGCAATCAAAGTGAAGTCTTTTCCTTTAGGATACCACAATCCATAATCCAATGTGCCTCTAAGATATCTGAAAATTCTCTTCACTGCTGTTACATGTGTTTGTCTGGGATCAGCTTGAAACCTTGCAACCATGCAAACTGCCTGAAGAATGTCTGGACGAGTAGCTGTCAAGTAAAGTAGGCTCCCGATCATTGAGCGGTAGAGAGTATGATCAACTGAGTCGGAATTGTCATCTTTGCTAAGTTTACAGTTAGTGGTCATGGGAGTGCTGACATGCTTACTGTCCTCCATGTTGAATTTTTTTAACATCTCTTTCACATACTTGATCTGAGACATGAAAAGTCCTTCCTTCATCTGTTTCACCTGTAGTCCGAGAAAGAATGATAACTCTCCTATCATAGACATCTCAAACTCAGTTCTCATCCCCTCTGCAAAGTCCTTACACTGTTCATCTTGGTTGCCAGCAAAAATGATATCATCCACATAGACAACTACAACTACTTGATTGCCCTCTGTTGTCTTCACATATAGATTACTGTCCACTACCCCTTTCTTGTATCCAAGCTGTTGTAGGTAGGAGTCCAACCGAGAGTACCATGCCCTAGGTGCCTGTTTTAAGCCGTAGAGAGCCTTTTTCAACTTACACACCATGTTCAAATCATCACCAATCTGAAACCCATCCGGCTGCTCAATGTACACCTCCTCTTCAAGATTGCCATTTAAAAATGCAGACTTGACATCCATTTGATATATCTTGAAGTTTTTGTATACTGCCAAAGCAAGAAACATACGGATGGCTTCAAGTCTGGCCACAGGTGCAAAAGTCTCTTCAAAGTCAATCCCCTCAACTTGTGCATAACCCTTGCAAACCAACCTTGCTTTGTTTCTCACCACCTTTCCTTCTTCATTTAACTTGTTCCGAAAGATCCACTTGGTACCTATTATGTTCTTGTTTGCAGGTCTTGGTACAAGTTCCCATGTCTGATTCTTCTCAATTTGATCTAACTCCTCATTCATAGCCTTCACCCAGCTTTCATCTTTGCTTGCTTCAATGACATTTCTGGGTTCAATGCTGGATAGGAGAGAGTACATACTTGTCATCATCCTTCTTGTCTGAATTCCTGCTTTTGCATCACCAAGAATGTTGGTTTCCTTGATGCCATGATATTCATGCCATCTGCTGTTATCTCCTTTCTTATCTGAATGATCCTCAGATTCTCCTTCCTTTTCATTAACAGATGGTGCTACAAGTTCACTGTCATCACTGCCATCCTCATATGCTGGAGGTTCCTGCTTACTGGTTTCTAGCTGTTCAACCTGTTCATCAAACTTGACATCAATACTTTCAACTATTTTGGTAAGTCTTTTGTTATAACATCTGTAGGCCTTGCTTCTAGTTGAGTAACCTAGAAAGATGCCTCCATCTGCCTTTTCATCAAACTTTCCCATGTTCTGCTCAATTCTCTTGATGTAGCATTTACTTCCAAAGACTTTAAAGTGTTTGACAGTTGCCTTCCTTCCAAACCATAGTTCATATGGAGTTTTATCTTCATGAGGCCTGAGCATACACCTGTTCTGAATGTATACAGCAGTTTGAACTGCTTCTTTCCAATACCTATCAGAGAATTTGCTTTCAATTAACATGGTTCTTCCCATCTCCTGAACAGTTCTATTCTTTCTTTCTACCACGCCATTCTGCTGGGGTGTCCGAGCTGCTGAGAATTGTCTTTTGATGCCATGCTTCTGACAATACTCTTCAAATTCTTCAGAAGTGAATTCACCACCTTGGTCTGATCTTAAACATTTGATTCTTCTTCCAATATGATTCTCAACCTGTTTTCTGAAAACTTTGAACATGTCAAAAGCTTCATTTTTATGTTTCAGAAACATTATCCATGTCATTCTTGAGAAGTCATCAATACATAACATAAAGTATTTATGACCATTGATGCTTTGAGTCCTCATAGGACCACACAAATCAGTATGAACTAACTCCAATGGCTTGCTGGTGTGATATTCTTTTGACTTGAAAGAACTTCTAGTAAGTTTTCCTTTTTGACATGCATCACAAACAACAGTTAAAGACTTTCCTATATGAGGAATATCCCTTACTGCCTTCTTGGAATAGATCTTTGATAGGTTATCAAAGCTTATATGTCCAAGTCTTCTATGCCATAATCTATTCTCATCAACTTGTCCAATAGCGCATGTTTGCTTGACAGTCTCAGATAGTGTATAGAGATTGCCAGATGTCCTTGAGCCAACAGCTACAACTTTGCCATTGCTAGACTTCCTTATCTCAAATCCCAGTTTCTTGAACACCACCTCATGTCCTTGATCACATATCTGACTCACACTCAGAAGACTGTGCTTCAACCCATTCACAAACAAAACTTCTCTGGAAGTTATCTTCCCATGATTCAGTTGAACTGCTCCTTTTCCGACTATCTTGGCACCATCATTATTTCCAAATTTTACAGAGCCTCCATCATACTGTTCTAAATTCATAAACTTGTCCTTATCTCCTGACATATGATTTGAGCAACCACTGTCAAGTATCCAAGGTGTTGGCCCATTCTGTGCTTTGAGAGCTGTCTGAACAATCAAAGATTCGGCTTTGTTTTTCTGACTCTCCTTTCTTTTCCACACTTTATGCTTCCATTTTTGTTGTTCTTTTTCATAATGCACCTGTTGCGCCATGTGAATATTTTGCTTTTGTTTTAAAGCATTAGCATGATAATAGTAATCCTGAAGGGTGTTAGTAGGATATTGGTGTGCATACATACAGTCCCTGGCTATATGCCCAAAGTTGTAGCAATTGTAGCATTCTATAGGGTTCATAATTGGGGCTTCAAATGGGTTCCTACTAACATAATTTCTAGGCCTTTCATTAAATTTACAGGTAGCTATTTTGTGGCCAAAAGTATTACACTTAAAACAATAACCATTAAAGTAAGGAATAGACCTGTAAAATGATGATTGCCTTTGTAAAGGTGCCATGAATTTCTGCTGAGGTTGCAACGCCATAGATGCTGCATGTTTCTTTGGGTGTTGCACAAGTTTGGATTGAGCAGGCTGAGCAATTTCTTTCTGAATTTTCTCAACATGTGAACTATTTTGTTTGGTTGAAGACTCACCCTTCTCAAAACCCAGACCAAACTTTATATGTGAAGGTCGCTGAATTTTTAGAATTTCATTCAACTTGATTGATCCTTCATATGCCTTCAGTTTCTGATTAGTCTTGTCAACTTGAGCTTTCAAACTTGAAATTTCCTCTTCCATTCTGCTGCACTCCTTTGTCTTTACAATAACTTGTGACTCAAGCTCTTCTGTAATTTTCCTCCCTTCTTCAATTTCAACCTTGAGTGTCTCAACTATTTCTTCAGTTTCTGTCATCTTCTTTGAAATCCTTTTGTTTTTCTTTCTTTCTGCACTCAACTGCTCCAAAGCTGCTATAAGCTCCTCTTCCAAATCAATCTCAGTCTCAATCTCCTCATTTTTCGATTTTTCCTCTTCCTTTTCATCCTCTAGGATTGCCATAAACAAAACCTCATTTGATTCTTCAGAATTCTCATTTGAACTATCTTCTGAAGCACTTTCTATCCTTTTTGAAATATAACTCTTTGACTTTCCTTTCTTGACATATGACTTACGAGGATAATCTTTCTTTGATTTGAAGGAGTCACTATCATCTTCATCTGCATTAGAAAGAGGACACTTGGCTGCAAAATGACCAACACCTCCACAATTGAAGCATTTGAATGGGAGCTTTCCTTTGAATTTTCCCTTTCCCTTCCTTAGCTTTCGCACAAAATTAGCTGTCAATTCATCATCTGAGTCCTCTTCATCGGACTGTGCTACCTGTTTGTTCTTTTTGTGGGCTTTGAATGCTGCTTCCTTTTCAGTGGGTTTGGTCTTGCCTATTCTCATCTCATATGCTGTAAGAGATCCATGCAATTCATCCATATTAAAGACATTTAAGTCTTTGGCCTCCTCAATAGCTGATACTTTTGAGTCAAATCTGGGAGGAAGAGACCTCATAATTTTCTTCACAACTGCTGATTCCTTAATCTCCTCACCGAGCCCTCTGATAGCATTAACAACTTCATTAACTCTAAGCATGTAAGCATCAATGTTCTCATCCTCACTCATCTTGAGCATTTCAAACTGTGATCGGTGAGTCTGAAGCTTAGCCTCCTTGATCTTCTCATCTCCTTCATGTACACTTTCCAGTTTATCCCATATCTCTTTCGTAGTTTTGCAGTTCATGACTTTGACAAGTTCACTGTTTGATAAGCCACACAGCAGAACTTTCCTTGCCTTTGAATCATTCTCAAATAATTTCTTCTCAGCCACATCAGTAGGATCTTCTTTTCCTTTGTAGCCTTTTCTTACACAGTCCCATATGTCATACCCCAATGCTGAAAGATAAGTCTGCATCCTGAGTTTCCAAAAAGAGTAATTTGTCCCATCAAATAGTGGTGCCTTATTAGAAGAGAAACCTTCTCCTGAAGCCATGTGGGTTGTTACAAGATCACCCAAAGCAGATTATGCTTGTAAATGGGACCTTGCTCTGATACCAATTGTTGACCCCACACGGACACTGAGAGGGGGGGTGAATCAGTGTCTGTCTTAAAAATTTTATATGCAAACAATCAATCACACAACCATGACACAAAAGTTTTTACGTGGTTCACCCTTAGGCTACATCCACGGTGCACAAAGAATGCACTTCCACTATTTTAGCAACACCAACTGCCAGGAGCACCAACCCCTTACAACTTCGCCCGCAGTAATGGACAGGAGCACCAACCCCTACACTCAAGCACCTACTTGAGCGATTACAAGGATATAAAAAAATAACACATAGACAATGCTTTACAAATCAGCCCAACAAATTACAATGTCTTCAAACCACATTTGAGTCAATCAAAGTCTTCAAATCAAATTTCTGCAATAGATATTCATGCTACTGTTGATAAAGTTTTGCAGCACTTCATCAAAACACAATTCCTATTTTAGCTCATATACCCAGCACCATTTAACAAATTTCAGCCCATTCAATTTCTGTCCAGCCTTCACACATCTCCCATGTAGATAATTCATGCATGTCTGATCTAACCACAGCTTAATTTAAATTCAGCACAATCATCTCAAATTAAACTCGTTAGGATTATACCTGAGCTTGCAAGCAGCAACAAGGCAGGAAGCAGAGAAGACCAGCTGAAGCAAAGTAATGAAGAAATAGTAGCACCCGTGCAGCAGTGAGAGGAGCAACAACTGTGCAACAATTTCAAAATGGAGAGAGAGGCCCAGCCATGTATCAGCAGCACTTAAGATGTAGGGGCAGCAGCACAATGAAGAAGTAACAATCAAAGTTCACAGGCAGTAGCAGCTATCTCATGAAGACAGCAACTCTGTATTCAAGATACAGTAACCATCTACACTTCTTCCACACCAACACAACGAATGAATAATGGATCCTATGCAAATGTCTCCTCCCATAAGTGCATACCCAACAATTGTGGGGCCCATTGATGAGCCATTATCTCCTCCCATGCAATAAAAAAAAAAGAACCCTATGCAAATGTCTCCTCCCATAAGTGCATACCCAACAATTGTGGGGCCCATTGATGAGCCATTATCTCCTCCCATGCAATAAAAAAAAAAGGAACCCTATGAAGACTTTTTCATCCCCATTGTATTGGGCCTTTATACAAGAGGGCTGCAAATGGGCTGACCCAATGAATTCTCAAGACTTTTTCATCCCCATTGTATTGGGCCTTTGTACAAGAGGGCTGCAAATGGGCTGACCCAATAAATTCTCCATGCTATGTTGACAACAATTTCAACTACAATACCACACCAAAGTATGAAAATACCAAACCAAAGTATGATCAACAGAATGTCCATTGCCCGGTTTGAGGTTGCTTCCTTGGAGACTATCTGAGCTAGTTTGGCTGCATTGATTTGAAACACAGTAGAGCTGAACTCCCTCAACGCCCTGGTGGAGAAGTCATTACTCGCTAGCTTTCTTTGGTGACGCCACTTCTCACCATCTACAGTGAAAATTCCATCTCCTAGGAAGTCCTTCAATATGTTGTACTGATGCCTTCCCTGTGACCAACTTCAGCCAATTCAGCTTTATCCATTTGACCCCAATCAAGTTTTCAGAATGCAAAAAAGTGAAGAAGAAAAAAAAAAACCATCTTAATTTGACCTCAGCTTAGCCAAGATGGTGAGAGACTGGATTGAGCTACAACCCAGATCCCAAACAAACCAAATAAACAAAAATTGATTGCTGAATCTAATATAAATGCTACCAATGGGATGCTAACCGTGTGCTCTACCTGTCATGTATGTACCATGCTCTAAAATCAGGCTTGATTGTAATCCTAACCACTGAATTAGGGCTTAGGAGTTTTGAATTTTGATTACTGAACCACCCATTTCCACTTTCCCTTGTGAAAAGATCTCTTTTACTAAGGATCATTCAATTCAACCAGCCTGATTTTTGTATTCTGACTCATACTCAATGAGGCCCATCTGACCAACTAGTGTGGCAATTGTGCCCCATGTTCTAAGGTATGCAATGCAACTAATGAGCGGATCTGAGATTTTGTACCTTTGCTTAGTTATCGAAATTGGTTTTATCTGAGATTTTGTACCTTTGCATAGTTATCGAAATTGGTTTTGAGGATGTATTCAATGTTGGCAGGGTCAACTGTGAAGACTTCCCATGTGCCCGGTGTGAGGATTCTGAAGGTCTTGTACCTGTAAGCAAGGACTGTAAAGTAATCGTGCAGCCTGCTGAAGTTCCAAAGTTGATTGATGGTGGTGCCTGCGATGGGATGATACTGTTTCTTCCTTACTGACCATCTACCACCCAAGTAGAAGAAGCAGACTTTGAACACAAGGAGAGCTAGGAGCAGCTTTGCAGCCATGACTACAAAAGAGATGGGGGGTGCATTAGAGAAGAAATCCATTACTATTGATGCTGTTGCTTGTGGGGTGGGTGTCACATAAGAACTGGTGTTATCTACTAAAAGATATATTGCTGGCAGAAAGGATAGGATTTGACAAAGTAGGTCTCAGGGATGATGGTACTAGTTAGCAAACGATGGGAAATTTTTAAAAAGGTTTAAAAATTTTGGATTATTTTTAAAAAAATATATAAAAATTTGAACAAAAAGTCTATGCAGGGGCTGTGGGAGTCGTGCCACAGCCCGGGACAAAATCTAGACTGTGTAGCACGGCTGAAATTTAAATGTTTCAAAAAAGTACAAAAGTTTTCTACAATTATTTCAATCAAGCCCTCTCCAAAAAAAAATACTGAGAAATGACAAAAATGCACTTATATCATTTTTCAAAAAAAATTCTTCAAGAAATCATTTAAGCAAAAAGATTAAGTCCAACCCTAATGACCTAGTGAGCCCACTTCAATGACCTTTATACATGGGCGGTTAAAAATGTTGCAATTCTAAATGACTAAAATTCTAGCTTCATTAAATGGTTATAATCATCAAAATCTAATGGAAGAAAGAGGTTAAAAAAAGACAAGAATCTCTCATAAAGGAAGGGTATTTTTGTCATGTCTGGAAAATAATAAATTAGGGAGTCGACTTGATTGAAAGAATTGTTAAAAAAAATTATACTTTTTTGAAATATTCAAATCTTTATGTACTTTTTTGAAAATGAGCCAAAAGGTTTATATCTTTTTGAAATTTTCCCTTAAACAAATAATTAGAGATTCAAGATTATCCATAAATTAATGGTGTGGTTTGCTTTGATTACAATCACATCAAATGAAATATTCACTTCATCTCTGGCGTCCTGGAGACTTTCTTACCACAATGATTTTTTAAATTTGACTTTATATTTTAAAGGGGTAAAGATATGGGGATGAGCTCTGTTAGTCTTACATTAATCACAAAATTATAGCAATTTGCCTACATTTAGTAGATCACTCAGGCTTGCATTGTGCTGCATTTGTGTAGTGTTTCTGAGACCTATGACTTATTTTGGTCTTCAAAGTCTTGGGGTTTATTACTCAATAAACAAAATGAGTAGTTTGGATTACAAATAAGGGAGTCATATGAATGAAAGAAATGTGCCTAATGGGGCCACAATAGAAATTTTCACTATTTGGAATGTGTGCTAGTTTCTCATAGAGGTGTGTGCGTTATTTTCTTACCTTTCTAGGTGTATAAAGGCTGGTGTGTAAATGACCCTATTTACAAACCATTTTCACACTTTATTAACATACCACATACCTAACAAATATGATAGTGTATAAATAGGGGTTACGTTGAAGAGAGGTACTTATAGGTTGATGCACAATCCGTACCCGACCCATTTTCAAAACAATTAGGCATCTTCACCTGCAGGGCCGTACATGATGCAGGTTGATCCCACCTGACCCATCCCGCGAAGAAGAAGAGGAAGAAAGGATGTGGGTTTTAGTTCTCCACCACCTGAAATCCAGCATCTTGTTAACAAGAAAATGAGATTAAATATCATAACCCAATTTGACAATCCATTACCAAGTCACAACTAATGTTAAGAACGGCTCATCACCCGAGTGGCAAGGAGGTCAGTTGACTCAATTCTTATCTGGTTGTCCGAGGTTCGAACTCCGGGTACGTACGTCACATCTTTCCAATTGTGCGGGCTCCTTTTCCACTTGTATGGGCTTCCTTTTTACGTGTGTGTGCTTCATTTCCATTTGAGTGGGCTGTTTTCCCCTGTGTATGAGGGCTCTCTCTTGGATCTCAGCCCCCTTGGTTGGAGTACCAAAAAAAACTCATGACTAACGTTCTTTGGTAGATGGTAGCGAGGCTGGCCAATTAAAAAAAAAAAAAAGCTGCTGATGCAACATCCCTGATTTCTTTTTCCACATCCATTTTCTCGACACTCACCATTCAAGCATGAGGATTCTAACTTTTTCTTTGCAAACACCCCATAATGCCTAAACTACCCTCACCCCAGCCACCACTGCCTCCTTCGGCAGCACCACTGGAAGGGGAGAGGGAGAGAGGCGGGCAGCGAGCAGGGAGAGGGAGAGGGAAATGGAAGAGAGAAGGATAGAGATAGGGAGGAGGAGAGGAAGAGGGAGAGAGAGGGAGGGAGAAGGGAAGAGAGACGGGGACAAGGAGAGCGAGCGAGCGGCGGTCGGAGGTCGGCGGAGGCAAGTAAGGAGGGGGAGGGAGAGATAAAGACGGGGGAGAGGGAGATGGAGAGAGACAGGGAGAAGGAGAGGGAGAGCGGGTGTGATCGGACTGCTGGCGGAGGTAGGTGGAGGCGAGCTTGGAGAGGGAGGGAGGGAGAGAGATGGAAAAGGAGAGAGGGCGAGCAAGTGGGTCGGGCGGCCGGTGGGCAGAGGTGGGCTAAGGCAAGCAAGGAGAGGGTGGGAGAGGGAGAGGGTAGTGTGGGGATTTTCTATAAGGGTACATTGATAATATTTTTTTGGGACATGGAAAAAGAACTAAGGGATGTAGGATTAGTAGCTCTCTAATTAAAAAATTACCCAACATCTGTACATCCCCAAAACATCTATACAAAAGTGCCTCCAAAAGCGTATAAAGCAATCTACAATCACTTTCACGAATTGTGAAAAAGTGGCTCTAGACAGATTACTTGGTGCTCTATTTCTTTGTCACTTGTCCACAAAGCCCTCCATGTAATAATAAAAAAAAAAAGAGAGGCACTTCGATTATCACTGGGCTGCAAAACTGCATATGCTCTGCTTCTGGTGGTTCTATCACAGAACCAATTCAGTCGCTCTGCAAAGCTCCGAATTGCATCTCTTACACATCTCTCTCTACCAAGTATCTCGGGGCCAACCAAACGTAAGATTTTTATTTGAGGAGTGCGGATTCAAATATACAATTTGTTACGGTCCTAAATGATTATAAAATTTAATTTGACGCGTTTCATTAGTCCTAAAGCTTTTGACATATTGATTAGGTACATAATATTTATATCAGAGCACCTAAAATAGAGTGAGAGTCATCTAAAAGAATAGAAAAAAGGCTACCTAGCGTCAGAGTGAGAGCCACTACAGAAAGGGCTACCGCCAGAATGAGAGTCACCGAGGACGTCGGCTGCGTGGTGGTCTGTTACGGTCCTAAATGGTTATAGGACTTAGTCTTAGGACTTTTGGCCTATTGGTTAAGTCCATAACACAATTGGATTTTGGAAATGAACTTAGACTTTCCATGTGAATTTTAAAAGCGGATGCCGGATTTTTATGTGAATTTTAGAATCAGAGCCAAAATATTCATTATAATTTTAGATGTCGAATCCACCGTAAGGCCAACCTTGGTTATGCGATTCCACGGCAAGGCCCCTTCTTCCGCTCCTTCATCTCATCCTTTTTCTCTCTTCCCCTGGGACGATTGGATTTTAACAAATTAATCGGTCAAAATGGGGTTACAGGGGCCAACCTGACAATCGGTTTGAGTTCAATTGACCCGTGACCCAGGTCGGATTGGGTTAACGGGGCGGGTCAGAATTTGCAACCCCTTGAGTGATGACCATTCACCAGTGACAGAGCCTGTATTTTCACATGGGGGATGAGTGTGCAACTCACATAGGCCATTATTTGTCAAAATCGATATCAATTGTTGACTTTGCTGACATGGCAGTGGTTTTGGTATGCTATTATGGATGGGATAGTGGATTAAGTAGTCTATGAGCCGACCTTGAATTGACCTACAAACTTGTGGTAGTTTCCGGAGCTGAGCATGTTTGATTGAAATGTATTGAGTATATCCAACAGTACTCTGTTTATTGCCACATGTGACATGACCACACGGTTAAAATCGGCTTGCACCATCTCCAACAGCCACCTTACATGTGACTTGATGGATATCGCAAATTTGAAGTATGGAAAAGATACGTGCCATTTTATAGTTTTCAATCATTTTATGGAATGGGAGGAGTAAGAAGGCAAAAGTGTTTTTTCTTTTGTGATGTGGCTCTCATAATAAGACAAAGATATAATAAAAAATAAATTTAACATATTAAGTGGACTTCATATTTTGGAGATGTTAAATTCCAAACATTTGAATTGTCACGTAAGCCTTTAAATAGAATTTAGCATTTCTAAAATAACATATCCATTAGATATGTTCTAACCAACTTCGATCAGACACGACCCAATTGCCATGTTAGGTGGCGTTCCTCATTAACTTAAGGTAGGTAGATCATGCTGGTGCTTGAAAATCCTCAAGTCGATAATTACTTTTCCCACATTCATGTCCTAGTCAAAGTAGGAAAAAAAAAAAAAATGGTAGTAAGAAGTTTGAATTATATTAAAAACTATTTACTTTTTGCAGAACTTAACTCATATAATCTCTCCCATTTTACGCTGCTGTGGCACCTATACAAACGCATTTTAAAGAATAGAGCATAAAGAAGCTACTCCAAGGAAAAATGAATGCCATAGGTATAGGATGTTTGATGTATGAATTGTTTTGAGTGTCTCACGATTGCCATTAAGCAACCTCTAAAACGTCTGAACCATTAAAAGATTAACTCTCCCTCTCATAAATTCTAAATTTAAATCAAATAGAATTGGCACCCACCGTAAAATTGAGCATATAAATAATGATGTGATTAATAATCAAGTCAATTATCATAGGTAGGACCAACTCTTATCAAGTTAAATCTTGGCGCATCCTACTTAATTAGAGGGAATTTGTAGTTAGAGGCTCAAGTTCTTGATAAATAAGCCCAAATGTGGAGTAGTTCTCCTCTTGGACTAGGGACCACAAATGTCAAAGAAAATTTTGGGCAACATACCTTCCCACCTGTTTCTCACATTCTTTGACCTTCTTTCGGCCGTGTTGGAACCTGAGCTCTGCTTCACACGTCTCTTGTAGTAAGCAACGGGAGGGGGCAAAATCCACGCTTGTGCCCGTGAATACAAGGACTTTCTTAATTTGTCTTGAAATATGAGACTAGGAAGTAGCCAATCTCCAATCATCCCCACTTTGTGCACGATATCATTTGTATATGTAATTGAGTGTAAATAAAAGAATCATATGAACAAAACTCTATTAATAGAAGTCTTCTCTCAAATATATTAGGGTAGGCTACTTTGGTGGATCCAAAATTTTAATTTGACGGGAGCATATCATAACAAATGGTTGGACTTTATGGGTAAATCTAAGATTTTCATTTGGATTTTGCAGGCACACCCAAGAGTTTTATGTTTGGAAGTTGATACACATATGACGGGGGCGATTTCCCCAATACCATGTGTGTAGGTCTGCCCCTGATCGGTTACATGATTTTTATTTTTTCATTTTGATCCATCCCAAGCTACCAAATATTCAAATAACCTACACTTATTCAAATCTATTTTTACTCTCTTCATCTATATTATTTTTTGCCTATCCTTTCTCTTGGTGGGCCCCTTAGAAAGGGCCATTAACTTATATAGCTAAATCTTTTTTTTACTGACACTGTTAGGGACTTACATTGGACATCTACAAGCCATCTAAAATGGATTTAACTATTTCTCTAATTTAACCCCGCGAAAGATGGAACAGCCAGCAAAAAAAGGTTTTTTTTGTTGGGGAGCCATCAATGAAAGAATATATGAATTTTCAATTACTTATGCTTTTTTTTTTATATTAAATCTTGGGAGCATTGATCGCTAAAAACTCACTCGCGCAGGCAGCCAGGCACACTCCTTCCACGTGGTTGAGAACGGCGTCTTCACGTAGCAGCGATATAAGACTTCTCCTGGTGAAAGGTCTTACAAGGGTTTGGTCATTTCACACTTGCAGACATGATGCGTCACATTCTCTTGGCATTTACCTCAGTCTCCACTTAACCTTTTTCAATTATCTTCCATGTACGAGTCCAAGTCCAAACAGAGACCACCCTGCTCTGCTGTCTTCATTCACACAAAATTAGAAAAGTGAGACAAAATTGGTGGTGGGTGCATTGACAAGGAAACGACGACTTATGAGAACAAATGTCCTTTCATCCACAGTACCCCAACCCAACCTTCACACGCCGAAAGAAGAGGACCCACCACAAATATGCTTGGTGGACCCACAGCTACTCTTTCTCTCTCTCTCTGTCTCTCTGTCTCTCTGTCCTTTTTTTCAAACAAAACGAGCAGAACAGAGTAGAACAGGTTGATATGGTTGGGTGGGTGGTGATGGGCACGTTCTAAAGCGAAATCAAAGTGCACGCGTGCGGGCCACCACGGATGGCCCACATGTGGACCATCCATGCGTATCGTACACACTTTGAAAATGAAAAGTAAGTGTGCAGACACGTTTTCATCTGTGGTGCTCTGTTCAAGGGAATTTACTTTGAATTTTTGTGCGTGTGGAAGCGACTCAGGAAGGGAGTGGTGGTGCGCCTTTGATTCTTTTTATATTTATTTTAAAAAACCCAGATGAAAGTGATGGAAGAGCCCTGCTACATGGACCGAACATTGGGATCGGTCCAAGGATTGGTCCCAATGTTCGGTCCATTTAGACTTTTTCGTGATGGAATAGTTTTACTAGAATGCAAAGAAGTAATTAATATTGGTTATTGACATATTATTTTTTCTTAAAAATCTATTTTTTTTTATTTTATGGTCGAAATTCAAATAATGACACCAGACTCAATTCTTTATAACTTTTTTGCCCCATATCCCATAATATCATGAGAACAATATATGTAACAAAAGCTAATAAATTCAAAGATATCATGAAATTGCCTCATAATATCATGGTTTTCATATAGCATCTGTGGGCTAAAAAATTTTGAATGATAAAACATTGGAAACGGTATTTAAATGTAAATTTAATTTTCATAAAATACCATTTTCGTATTTTATAAAAAATAAATTTGCTTGCTGATTGCAAAAAGTGCATTATACAGAAAGTGACAAATCTCATGAAAGGGGCAAAATGGTTAAAAAAAAGAAATGTTGACAAGAGTCAAACAAGTAAGGTGACATTATATGAATTCCAGTAATAAAATAAAAACAAATAAATTTAAGAAAAACCAATATGTCAAAACTCTATTAATGTCCCATAGGGGTGAATATACCCAATCCTCCTATTTGGTGGAGCATAAAAAAAAAAGGCTTAAAAAGGTTGAAACTTGAAAAACTCCAAGAGTCATTTGAGATAGCCTCAGATGGCTGAACTTGAAAATGGAGCAAACAAATATGACATTTTAAATGCCAAAAAGTACAAGTCATCACATTATCACATTTATGAATTCCCAATATTTTGAATTCCAGCTAGAAATTCTTGTAAAATAACACGCTCTTTTGAACTTCATTTTTAGGGTGTTCTATAACCCCGAGAGTAGCTCAGTTGGCTTAGGACCATGATTTACACTCAGAGATTGAGGATTCGAAACTGCACTACCACACTTAGGTGACAGAGGATTTACCCGGCTCCCCCTAGGGCCGTAGGAATTATTTTTGCTCAAAGGTACAACCGCTCTTGTAAAGAAAAAAAAGATCTTGAAGGTGTCACATCTTATATTTGAATGAAGATTAAATATTAACTCTGATGCGTAGCTCAATTAGTTTAGGACTACGGTTTGTATCCGGAGATTGTGGATTCGAAATTGTACAACCACATTGGAGCTATATGGGAGTTTACGCGGCTTCCTTCTGCGCTCGAAGGGATTAGTCCACCCTTCGATAGCAAATAAAATAAAATAAAATCGTGATTAAATATTGCAATTCATGTTGAATTAATCACCTGCTTCAACCCGCATGAAGCTTCCCATTGCGAAATACTACCGGAATTCGTGGTCACATGGTATACACTATCCCTTTTATCATTATTAACCCTTCCATCGACAGTGCCAGCAAGAGGGCATTTTCGTCTCCTAATCTTATTTCTAAACAAACCCTCCCTCGGACTCACTCAGCTCGCAGGAGAGTTCTTTCTCCTCTCTTTTTTCACTCCAAAAACCAAAACCAAAACCCTTCGATTCTTTCTATTGGCAATGTCTTGCTTCTTCACGTTCGATCGAATCGAGCTGCGAATCATCGCGACTGAGATCTCGTCTTGAATTCAGCATTCGATCAAAGCATTCCTCCGCTTCGATCAATCTTCTCTCTCTCTCTCTCTCTCTCTCTCTCTCTCTCTCTCTCTCTCTCTCACTAGATTCTCATTTTCCGTTTCTGCAAACCCTAACATGTTTCAGATCTCAGGAAATGCTCAAACAGTCGTAAGTAAATCTCTTCAACTTTGAATGAGAGCTTGTTCCTTGAATTTTCGTCACCAACTCACCATTTGATTTGATGTTGTTCGTTCTTCAGTTGGAGAAAAAATCGGATGACGAATAGAAGGTAGGAATCTGGAGACCAGATTCTTGATTCCGCCGAGTCAAATCGTCCGAGTCGTGCTTCGTACTTGGAGAAGAAAAACGGGAAAAACCTCTATCTATTCGCTGTTGCTGTTGCTGCTTTTTTCTCCTTTTGCTCTTTGTTTACTGGCTTCTATATCTCTACGTGACATCGGAACTCGGGAAATTGCAAGTGGCCGATTCGCTTTTCAGCTTTTGTGGTTAAAAGGAGGAAAACAGTCGCCGATTCTGCTGTTTCAGGCCTGAAATCGGGAATCTTTAGTAAAGTGAAAGCAGGAGTTGAAAATCACGCTTCAAATCTACAAGATTCTCGATTAACTTCTCATTTTTCTTAAGATCTGAGGTGTTTTGCATCTCTAGCCTCAGACTACTAGTTAATGTTCTTGTGGTGTTTGCTGCTGTCGCTTATTGGGGGAGAGGAAGGAAAAATGCATTCAAATTGGGGGAAAACCCAGTTTTGAAGTGGTAGCTAGAAACTTCATATATATATTGTTACCTTTGACGTTATCTTCAACTTGGATATTCCTGGATTCTGTGATTTCAAGTTCTGAGCTGAGAGAGCTTTATTTTGATGGTAATGGAGCTAAAACTCCGAACACAGCTGCTTCAAGATGAGATTTGAATTGGTAAAAAGAAAGAAAAGGGTTTCTCGGAATCTGGGTTTCTCTGATTTGGGAGGGTGATGGCGGTAACTTCATGTAAGGAAGTGAAATCTGGTATGGATCCGGGAAAATACGTCCGCTACACACCGGAACAGGTCGAAGCTCTTGAAAGGCTCTATCACGAATGCCCAAAACCAAGCTCTGTTCGTCGGCAACAAGTTATCAGAGAGTGCCCAATTCTCTCCAATATCGAGCCCAAGCAGATCAAAGTCTGGTTTCAGAACCGAAGGTACTGTGAAAAAAATGAACACTGAAATTTTACTTGTATAATATTTTGCAACTGAAAATGCCTTTTGCTTTGAGATTTTTAGATGTAGAGAAAAGCAGCGGAAAGAGGCGTCGCGTCTTCATGGTGTAAACAGAAAGCTGACGGCAATGAATAAGCTCTTGATGGAGGAGAATCACAGGTTGCAGAAGCAGGTGTCTCAGTTGGTATATGAAAATGGCTATTTTCGCCAACAGACTCAGAATGTAAGAGGATTGATTTTGGTTTTATGTTGCTGTTTTGGTTTTCATTTGTTTTTCATTCCTTTCATTTGGGTTTTCTGTTTTGATGGTTTTGTGACTTGCAGACGACGCTGGCTACCACAGATACCAGCTGTGAATCAGTGGTGACGAATGGTCAACATCATTTGACGCCGCAGCATCCGCCAAGGGATGCTAGTCCTGCAGGGTAGGTAAAATGACATTATTATATTATATAATAATCAGTATTATTTTTGTTATTGTCATGCTGATGATGGATTGCTTATGGGGACGTTTTGTTGTGTTTCTTGTAGACTTTTGTCTATTGCAGAGGAGACTTTAACAGAGTTTCTTTCGAAGGCAACTGGAACCGCTGTGGAGTGGGTTCAAATGCCTGGGATGAAGGTTACCATCCAACATGTTTCTTGCCTGTTAGTTACTGTTGATATTTTTGCCTTAATTGATATTATGGTTCTAAATAAAGGGGAAAATATCTCCCTTTCCCTCTCCCTCTCCCTCCACATACACACATGCGACACATGCAGAGGCATGCATCCCTAGAATGCACGCATGCGGTCACCCACATCAGGAACACACAACATGCATTGTTTAGTCTAAATTACAGGCATGAACATAAAATGTACACACACAAACACGCTTGTGTGGACTGCAGACAGGTCCATCTATCAATGACTTGAAAATCTGATTCACATTCTCCTATGACATTCCCCTCGTTCTTCATACTATTTTCTTAGTTTGTTTTATCGTGGTTCAATGAAAATGTTTACTGCTTTTGTTACAGTGGCAGCACGCTCTCCATAGCATTACCTTATAGAAAAATATCTGTAAAGTTGTCCAGTAATTGTATGGGGATGGCACGATTGGCTTAATAGGGTGACCCACTCTGTGCTGCCCCTATTAGGGACAGTCTTGGTAATGGTAGTGCTTTGTCAAGTTTGGAATGTACATGGGTCTATAGATTTTGACCCAAGGCTGGTTCCGTAACTTGCCCACCCTTTTTATGTCATATATATATATATATATATATATATGGGGCCAACTCTCCTAACCTCAAACTTAGGATAAGGTAAGCTCAAGTGTGTGGTGGGGCACACCTGGGGACCCACATGGGGAATCAGCCCCAACCGTTATTTTTATCATCTCCATATGGGCCCAAAAGTTTAATGGTCAACAATACATTTGGATCGATACATAGTCGATCCAACGGTCTAGTAAATTCTGATCTGACCGAAAGTTCGTGGACATGTGCAATTTAGGGGGGTCATGTGTTTGGTCCATTTGGATGGACCAAAGGTGGCCCCACAAGCATGAGCTTACGAGATTTTATCCTAAGCTTGAGCTTAAGAGAGTCTTGCTCATATATACTGTCATTTGTGAAAAGTTGCATCTTTTAAGACTAGAAAGGCTTGTAATTCTAAAATTATCTTTTAAGGACTTATCCCTCAGTCTAAACTTCAGACTGAATTTATCTTTCAAGGATCTGACCATTTTGATTACGTTGTCTTTTCAGCTCACCCTTCCTTACACCTTTTCAGTCTGAACCACAGAAAGTCAATCTTTCAAAGGCCTGACCATTTCAAGCGCATGCTTCTGTTGACACTATTTATACTACTCTTTCCTGGAGGATCTTGCTTTATGCTTCTGTTGACACTTTTTACACTATTTAACTTGAGAAGGGCCGATATTGCTTACAATCACTCCCCATTCCACGATACTATTAATAACCTATGGTCAATAACAGCTGTTATGTAACCAAACACTGTAAATATAATGGTAACACTGATACATTTACATTCATATAAATGTTGAACACTCCTTGACTAGAGTGACCTAATTTGCGTGAGCACGGACTCATTTGTTGGAATTTGATATTGGTACGACGGTACAAGGCATAAAGAACCAGACATGGTTTCACGTCCATCTTGTATGACATCTGACAGGCGTATGTTGCACATTTCCACAATCCATGCAGTATATGGAGCAGCTGATGCATAGTTCTTGAACTTGACTCACCCAAGTAACTCAGAAGTGCATTGAGGTCTGCCCGACTTGTTTACCTTTGTGCCTTTGGAGTTTAGACAATTGAGTCCGGGATGTCAAGTTGTGATTGAGTCCTGCCACACTTTATTTACCTTTCTGCCTTTCCAGCTGAGACAACTTGATTGAGTCAGGGATGTTGAGTTGTGGTTGAGTTCTGCCATACTTATTTACTTCTGTGCCTTTCAAGTTGAGATAACTTGATTGAGTCAGAGTCCTCAGGGATGTCGTGTTTTATTTCTGAACTATAATTGGATGATCCTTACTGCTCATTGTATAACCTACCTACAATGGGCGCACCAGGTTGGTGGTTCAGATCAATAATCTGGTTAACTAAGTGTGAATTATGTGCACAAAAATTTCTCTTTAGAATATTCAATGCGGCCTTAACCCTTCAGGTAGTAGGGAACACCAAACAGTGTCAGGTGGAAATGTATAGCGATGGGGCAATTGGTTGTTTTTGCTTGAGGGGCTAGTACAATTTTGATGATTTTGGAATGTAGAAGATGTGAGCGATTGACAAATTGATTAGTTTCTTCTATTTGCCATATGATTTAGTGTGTATTTAGTATACCTTTCTCTCATTTATTCCAATAAGAAATGGCCAATTTCAGTATACTGATCATCTGTTAGAAGTTAGAACCATTATGAAGTTTGAAACTTTGAATATATTTTGTGTTTTCTTCTTATCTTTAAGAAAAATGGCTGTTATAATGGTTATACAACCATTATAACAGTGCTAACTGCTAAGTCCTAGGAATCATAGACTCAACATTTATTTTATAACCTCTATTTTGTAGTACCAGAAAATGTGGTACTTATTGCTTTTTGTTTCTTAGCTCTTTAACAAGCTGTATTCCTAATTTCACATCACCTTGATTGATTCAGCCTGGTCCGGATTCCATTGGAATCGTTGCTATCTCACATGGTTGCACTGGAGTGGCAGCACGAGCTTGTGGCCTAGTTGGTCTAGAACCTACAAGGGTAAGTTCATTCTGTACTTTGTGTCGCTCTCTCTTTGGTCTTTGAACTTCTATGAAAATTTTCTTATTAGAACTTACTGAAAAATTTCTTTCAGGTCACAGAAATCCTCAAAGATCGGCCCTCCTGGCTTCGTGATTGCCGATCTGTTGATGTTGTTAATGTGCTGCCCACTGGTAATGGTGGAACCCTTGAGCTGCTCTACATGCAGGTATGAATTATCCATTGGGTTTGTCATGTGTGTTGAAATCTCTTTTATGCATGGCTTAACTATCTTTGTAATTTTTTGGTAAATGGACTGTAGCTATATGCCCCAACAACATTGGCACCAGCTCGTGATTTCTGGTTGTTGCGGTATACTTCTCTTTTAGAAGATGGCAGTCTTGTGGTACGCTTTTCATGTTGTTCCATGGAATTAACTACTTGCTAGCCGGAGAATTTGCATTGCCTTTATCTTTATATTCTCGTTCTTACTACTTCTTGAAATCTCTGATTGCATCTATTCTGTCTATTATCAAACTCTTAGGTCTGTGAAAGATCACTAAGCAGCACCCAGGGTGGTCCGAGCATGCCACCTGCCCAAAATTTTGTGAGAGCAGAAATGCTACCAAGTGGGTACTTGATAAGGCCCTGTGAAGGGGGTGGATCAATAATACACATTGTCGACCACATGGATTTGGAGGTATATGTGGTGTATTAATTTCTTACTTCATTCACCTTTATAATAGTCAATTATACTGTAAATTTTGTACCATTCAACATTTGCTCATCGATCATAATTGCCATTGGCATTGACCAGCCATCAAGTGTTCCAGAAGTACTACGCCCACTATATGAATCATCAGCTGTGCTCGCTCAGAAGACAACAATGGCGGTGAGAACCGTTTCTTTCATTTCCTTTTTTCTTTCTAAAAAAACAATTAATCATGATTTAGTAAGAATAATTGCTTGAGATGTCCCTGAAACTCTCTTGTTTCGTAGACTCCTCTCTCTGGAAAAGAACACTTTATTCAGAGAAGAGCTCATTTGTTCATTCAGACAAAAGTATGGCAGTAAATAAAGAGGGAAAGAGGAGAGGAGAGTTTGAGGCTTTGTAAAAGTCTTGTAATCCAAGTCCAATCTTGTTGTTCATTGTTTTCTTCAGGCTTTACGACAGCTGAGACAAATTGCGCAAGAGGTTTCTCCTTCCACGGTCACTGCCTGGGGCAGACGACCTGCAGCTCTGCGAGCCCTTGGCCATAGACTAAGCAGGTAATTATTCCGTTGTATTAATTTTTTTTTTTGTTATTGTATATGTTCATGGGTCTTCATGCATTTCTGAGCCTGATGGATGAAAATTTGCAGGGGCTTCAATGAAGCACTCAATGGGTTTACTGATGAGGGATGGACCATCATGGGAAATGATGGCATAGATGATGTTACCATCCTTACAAACTCATCCCCAAGCAAGATGACTGATGTTACCTTTGCAGATGGGTTTTCATCCATAAGCAGTGCTGTCCTGTGTGCGAAGGCATCCATGCTTTTACAGGTCAGAATATTCAAATTGTCATTTTTGTTGAATGTATTCTTGTAAAAACCATATGAAAGGAAATTCATCAGTCTATTTAATTTCTAAAGCTAGTTTGAATCACTGGATTGGCAAGTGATCACTGAAGTCGTCCAATGCACTGTTCACCAATTTCTCTAGTTATTGGACATTTCAGTAAGTGAGGGTGTATTTTACTATTTTGTCCTTTTTTTGCGAAGAAGAGGGTGGTACCAATCCTTGAACCCTTAACCTCTTGTATATACTCCTAATCAAGCAACCGATGAGGCACAAGGAAGGCTATTTTGTCCTTAATTAGTCATTAAGTCAAACAAAAATCATGCTGGAATTCATTTATTTTCTTCAAAACAGAAAGTATTAGAAACTACATAAGATATGATTCTTGCTGAAGACAGCTCAGTCCGGGGCTTGGGCTTGGGCCCAATGGACCTAAGCCTGTCCCATGAGTCTTGGGCAGCCTTGATGTGGGTCGACCTGCATAAGACAGACCACCATGAACTTTCAAAATAGCATTGGATGCATTTAAGATTGTATTAATTACCTCTAAGTGATTGTCTGCACAGTGTTAGCTGAGAGCCTGAGCCGACAATCAACAAATATAATTAAGTAATTTTATTGAAAATCCCTAATAATTTTCTGGGGTTACATATATGTTTTGAAAGAATTATTAGTCTTTGTCTAAAAGTTATTGGAAATGCCAATTCTGATGGATTGATCCGCTGGTTAATTTCTGAATGGATTCTGCTAACAAAACAAATCATTGTGGATCAAAAACTCAAAAATTCTATTCAGAGGGGGACATTGCCAAGCCGGTGAAACCAACGGATTACATTGAAGAGGAGTTTGTGGCATAGATATCTATTAAAAACCAGCCCACGGGACGTTGCTACTTTTCAAGTTAAAGGTTATGAAATGAATGCTTGATATAGAAACCTGTGGCAGCTGGCAATTAATGCCTTCAATCAGATGGCTAACAACATTTGATAGGACTCATTAGGTATTTACCAATAACCAGCCTTTTTTTTTATTTACCAAAAAAAAAAAAAAGGGCCTTTTTTAATAGTTTATGTTGGCTTCTGACACAGCGATTCCTCTTCTTCCCATTTTAAAATATGGGAAATGTCAACAGCATGCCTGAATAGGTCCAAATTGTGTTGTGATAGGCTGATAGCTAATCCTGAAGCATGATACATGTAACAATGAAGTTGACTTTGACACTTCGTTAGCATTTCCTTTTTGGTTATTTATTCATTTTCTTATGTCCTTGTTCATTAAGTTTTGAAGCACTGGTGTTTCTAATCATTTCTTGTCTTCCAGAATCCCAGGGTCGTATCTATTTTTTTCATGTGCATTCTTTCATTCTTGCAGAATGTGCCTCCAGCAGTCCTCCTTAGGTTCCTGCGGGAGCACCGATCAGAATGGGCAGACAGTAGCATTGATGCGTATTCAGCTGGAGCTGCTAAAGCCAATCCCTCTGGTTTACCAGCTTCACAAATTGTAGGTTTTGGAGGTCAGGTCATTCTTCCGCTGGCTCACACAATTGAGCATGAAGAGGTTAGCATTCTTCCTCCGAGTAATGGGTGCTTCATAATTGCTTGATCCTAATTTAGAGCTGATGATAAGACTATGCAGTTTGTTATACACACACACACACACTATTTATATATATATATATATATATATATGGGCAATCTATAGTGCTTTCCAAGAGTGTGCAGATGTCTCACCATTGATGCCATTTTTCTAAACAGTTCTTGGAGATGATTAAGTTGGAAAATATTAGCCACATGGACAACAACATGATGCCGCATGAATTGTTTCTCTTGCCAAGTGAGTACGCTTTCCTTTCTCCTGGTAATTTGATAACACTTTTATGAGCTTTTAGGAGCTTCATTTTGTGCCAGAGGAGCACATTTGAGTCAACTGGATTGAGACCCCATGGAATTACAGTGGCAACTCCGATTCTCTCTGTAACCTGAAACAGTTGAATTACTGTTGGGGTTTTATTGAGGATACTTGCAATCTTTAACTTGAAAGAGATAGCTAGTTAAAATGCTCGATTCAGGTTCTAATTTTGATTTGGATTCAGTTGTTAGATTTTAAATTACGTGGTGAAGATTCTCATTCCTTTTAATTTTGCTAGTAACTATGCAACAAAACATTACTTTCTAGGAATTTGTAAAGAAATCATTTTGGCTTGAAATTTTTTAGATGTGATCATAAAAATATGTCATGCATTGATCATATATCCTTGATTAAGCATAATATATTATAATTAATATATATATTGATTTTTACCAGGTCAAAGTTCCATAGATCTCTTTTTGCCTAATTTCTCGAGTCTGTAGAGTTTATGAGATAGAATGTTTAATTAGCAATACAAAAATATTATTTTGAAAAACAGTAAGTTTCTGGCAATTGACTTGCATTTTGAATTCTCATTTAAATGACTTATGGTCATCCAATGTACTTGCTTGACAGCTCTGTAGCGGAGTAGATGAGAATGCTGTTGGCAGCTATGCTGAACTCATCTTTGCACCTATTGATGCATCTTTTGGCGATGATTCCCCATTGCTTCCTTCCGGCTTTCGCATCATTCCTCTGATTCTCGGGTGGTAAGTATTCATGTTAAGTGGTCTTAATAATAGTGGGGTTTATTATATCTGTAGATGTTAATTGTAGTGCTTAGATAAGTCAGTGAGATTTATATTCGAGAAGATTCCCATTTCATTGTTCCTTCTAATTTTCTTTTCCTTAGCTACATAGCTGTTACATGTTGCAGGATCCTCCCAGTCCAATCGCACGCTAGACCTTGCTTCTGCTCTTGAGGTAGGGCCTGCTGGAAATAGAATTCCTGGGAATTTTTCTGGCAACAGTGCAGCATGAGATCTGTGATGACCATAGCATTTCAGTTTGCATATGAGAATCACCTTCAAGAAAATGTTGCTGCTATGGCTCGGCAATATGTGCGCAGCATTATTCATCTGTTCAAAGAGTTGCGATGGCACTCTCACCATCTCGCCTCAGTTTTCAAGACGGTCTTCGGTCACCACCTGGCACACCTGAAGCACTCACTCTTGCTCGCTGAATATGTTGCAGCTATAGGTTTGTCATTTGGATCCTCTCTCTCTCTATCTATCTATCTATACACACACATTATTGGATTTTGACTAGTATGACTTGTATTATAGTTGTGTTAAGAGCATTGTGCATATGGACTACTGAAAATAAATCAAGTAATATAACCATATGTGATTCCCCAGGGCAAAATAAATAAAATAAAATAAAGCATTCAAGAGATCGACAGCAGGTAAATCACACTGTTTGATGATAGCAATTTTATCATCCTTTCAATTTCTCATTATCAGTGAGTCGTATTACATAAAGAAGTGATAGTTTGTTTACTGAAAGTTCTTTTTTGATCTATAATTTGTTTCCGTAAGATAACTCTTGGTCGGATGTGATGTTCATTGTATTGTAAAAGTGCTTTGGGTGTGTAAAGCTTACCATTCATTTAGTCAGTGTGTGCCGTACTCTATGGTTGCCTTGGGCAATTGTTCTAGTTCCCATTTGATGATGGTGTAGCATCCTCATCGTTTTTATCTGTCATAAAATATTAATCTACTGTTTGCTATGTGACTCAGGTATTCTTCTTTCTTAAAAAAAAAAACTGATGTAGGGTATTTAGAGTCTGCTAATATTTACTCCATTGTTTTGCTCATTTCCCTTGTTTATTTTGCATTATCTGTTTATTTGATTATATGTATAGTCTATTTATGTATATTTCATCTGAATATGCTTCTATACACCCACATGAACTTTTATTTGTGATTTTTTTCTTTCTGAAATGATGGTTGATGTTCAGCATATCATATTTTGACTTTTGCAATTTGCATGCTAGCAGTACTCTAACCTTAACTTTTATAATTTATCTTGTTAGTCATACACTTGTCACTAAATTTGAACATGTTAGGTAAACATTACCTGGAAAATCAGATTGCCAGCAAATGCAGATCATGGTGGAAAAAATATATCATACATACTGCTTCTTAATCTTTTTATAGATGTGATGTGATTTTATTCTTTCAGGTGCTATTTGGGTTTCGGAGCTTTCTCAAATCTGGTAGTCATGGAGCGCAAATCTCTTCTAAAATGCTTTGCATCACTCTGATGCATCATGTGTTGCTCTTTAAGTTTCATTTATATTTATTATACTGTACATTTACCATGCTGTGGGAATTTGAATCAACATTTCTCATTTTTTTTTCTAGTAACACATTAAGTCTGTTTTATTTGTTCTT